>LD343749.1:194560-229200 GCA_001465055.1 Ptychodera flava | reverse complement strand
GGACAACTTTTCACATGATAAATGACGTCATCATGCGTGATGCAGCCTAACCAACAACAACAACATGCAACGTACACGTTTTTCTCAAGGATCTATAATTTGATGTTCAGACCTGTAGGGAGTAGCAAAAGTAGCGGTGCTCGGATCTACAAATATCAAAGGTAAAACGGAGCACAGCTTAACATCGAATGAACAATGATTCTGAGAAAGACACGTTGATAATTATAAGGCAACTTCTCATTGATGCACAGGGCTTTCCGGGCGTTTTTATATGTGTGCCTATAGGATTACGCTGATAGACTTCATGTACACGTACACGCGTACTCGATCAATTCTGAGCCGAGATCGCAAAACGGACGCACGCAAATTTTAATTTGAAAATGGACTGAACTCATTAAATACCTGACCGTCCTTATAACTTCACTCTACTAGAAACGAAAACTCAACTACGGTGGTGCCTACCCTTATATATACCTTGACTGGCTCATGTTTTGCTGCCAGTGAAATGTTTCGAGCTGCCATAGAGCTGTGACAATTGTAGTGTCAACAAAGTTTTACTTCGAACGATTTTGAGCTGCATAACGGCTGTTGACAGATCGGCCAAGAGCTGCACAAGTCTGCATTTCGTCTTCCAGAGACACTCGAATCTGCAGCAGACAAATGACAGCTCCAAACGCTCTGTGCAGATCTGCATTAAAGCTGGTTTGAGCTGTCACAGCTCTGAAACCGATCTGCTGCAGCTAAATGAAGATCTGCACGTTTCCTACGGGTTTGTACCTATAAGACGTAGTCTCTCAATGGAATAGGCTCTTGGTTTTAGTGTAACTGGCTTTAGTGCGTCTCTGCTACCTCCATGGTTTCAGTAACTTCGGTATTTTGGGGGGGACGTAGTCAGGGCTCGAAATTAACTTTCCTGAGCACCTGCCCTTCGGGCAAGTGCAAGTTACTTTTTACTTGCCCGTAGAAAAACCTGCGTGCCCATCATCTTCACAACATTGTTTACCTCTTTTGTAAGTGTTATTGTTTCTACTGAATGTTGGACGTCTTGCACGTTGCCCACTTGACAACCACTGTGCAACGGCTGGGATAGGATCATACAAATGGAGAGGATCCTCATCAGCATATCTAGTGTTTCTTGACCGCCAATCTGTTTTAATGCGGTTCATACATGACACTCCCCTTTTTCAGCAGGCTGTGGACAGAGCTAGACATAAATATATTTCAACAACCATAAGAATGTTGTGAAATAATTCATCATGCTGTGTAAAGATAAATGGCCATACCTGTCCAGGTTTATTTCTCATGTTAACTGGAGCAGTTTGATTGACAAATACTTTTAGCTCCCTGTACTCATGATTAACCCTTTTCCTGCCAGACAGTATTTAGGCTATTACTTCCCCATCAGCAAAGTCAGTAAAAAGCAGTATTGAGCCAAAACATGACCCACTTGGCTTGGTATGTTATAGCATCTTTAGTCAAAAAAAATCAAGTTTACAGTATTTATGTTTTCAACAGCCTTCAAATGTACAGTATTGTGTTGAAATACACCATATGGAATGTGTTGTGTTTCATTAATTTTAACCATCAGCTCCGAGAAACCGCAGATCTGGCATGCGAGGACTACACATGTACTTCTAACAATGATTCAGTATCGGTATTCCGAGTGGCTGGAGCACACGCTGCTGCTGTGGCATCCTCCTTGGTCTCCTTGCCTTTTCCCAGAATTTGTCTATGTTCATCACCACCACTGCGATCTCTTTATTTCTTTCTCGCTTCCACAGTATTTTCAACTGAGTTCCTGTCATCCTTTTCACGACTTTTGTGAAATTTGAATGAGGGCAAGGTCATTTGTTTTGCCACTGTGAACAGCCGCTGATTAACTCGACAGAGACGGCGAAGTTACGAGAAACTAGAGAGCTGCTCTATTCATTGCTCATTACGCCCCTTGTGACAGGCTTTAAAAATCCTGTTTGAAAGGCAGTGAGCACACACTGACTTTTCTCCAGAGGGAGTGATTTCCTATGTTTCAAGACCATTCTATTGTTTGATACTTGCTCTTCCATTTACCAGTAGTTCCCATTACCACACACAATGTATGCATTGACATGATCAATGCAGATGACTGAATGTGAGGGAGTGTGACTCACTAACAGAACAGCTCCTCATGACCTTTTGACCGTTTGAACGCACTTGTCCCAGACACATGAGACAGCCAGACACTGGGACGTAGTGAATGTTTATTTACTCAATCATAAAATCATTACCGCTCAACAGCAAACTTCACTTGCCCGATCGGGCAGCCATGGGTGACATTTAAGCTGCCCGGAATCAACTTTCAGTTGTCCCGGGCAAGCGGACAACCGTTAATTTTGAGCCCTGCGTAGTTTCTAATTTTTCGTCAAAAGACACTAGAACACAATCTGGGAAAAGCACTGGACATTCCCTTGCAAAATAAATTGGCTCCTTTTTTGTATTGGTCTGCGGACTTTTTAGGGGTAATTAGTACTGGTTCGGGATGAAAACACTGGTCCGGTACCTCGGGTAATTTTCAGGCCCTGCGTACGTGCGCATGCGTAGTTATTTACGAACATATTCTGGGCCTGTCCATCAAAGGAATAGGGGGATCAAAACGAGGCAATTGCCCCACCCCCTCGGGCACAGTTTCATGGCACACATGGTCTAATCCCCCAAAATTTTCCCGTATCGCCCGAGGTGGGGGGGGTGGGGGTTTACATTGACTGGCGCATAAGCCCCGGCTCTGGACAATGGACTCCGGTAAAAGATCGAAATTACCAGTTCGTAGGTCTGTGTATGGTCTGTTCAAGGTACCACCGGCAATACTCGTTTCGTAGTATTCCTGTCTACGCTCTATTTCTTGTTGCATCGTGGTTTCTCACTGCCTGCAATATACAAGCGAGAGAAAGAGATGAGTTTTACGAACCAATGTTTGACGTCAGCGGCAACAGATATGCCGTCTAAAATTTCTAATGTTTGCATACAGTGTAAACACTTTGAGGTCACACGAACGGATGCACGTTTCCCCGGGCAGAGAAACAGTAAACACCGCCGATGAAAAATAACATTCACTCGCACTTCATTTTTCATATGTATTTCATGATTCTATTCAGATAATAAATTCATGAAGTGCATGTTTTCTTTCATATGTAAATAACGAAACCCCTGGTTGCTACACATTTAGGCATTTTCTCACTTTGCCCAATATTTCATGGATCGTTCTCGAGAGAACAGATCGTCTGGTTATTGATTAAAAAAAACAGATGTTCGTGCGAACCGATTGCTGAGCGAGGTCGTGCAAACCTTAGTAGAAAGGAAGCAGTCGTCACAGTGTTAATTCAGGTTGTGACACTTGGCAAAATCCTTGATATACAACAATGTATACACATATACTGATTCTGTACATGTGTCAAATACATTCAGTATACAGTACGTATGCTAATAAAATGCAAAACTACAGTGTACACTTAGTGTGCAAACATCTGCATTACGTATACTCATGATCTGCATAGAAATACACTGCGTATATCAACGTATTGGAATGTTCCATATACAAAGATATACGCTGCATATGCAATTAGTATTCTGTTCCATATACATCAATATACGTAAATATGCTAAGCACATATCAAGCATTTTGTCTGGTGTGAGGTTGTTAAGGGCAGTGACCTTGAGACTAATTGACTCATGTCATGATGAGTGTTGGGAAAAATGACGTACATTACACATCCTCTGTTCAAAAAAGAAAATTTGTCCCAGAAAGATCTTTCTTTTACAAATGCAATATTAAAAGTGTGAACAACAATAAACTCTAAATACGAGAGAGATAATCTGCAATTAAATTGTCTATGCCCTTGATATGTCTAAAATCAAGATTAAACTCCAGTTACATTAAACTCGATCTAAAAATCTCTGATTTTTGCCTTTTAATTTCTACAGCAAAGCAAGACGGTTGTGATCAATATAAACCACTATTGGTTGATTTGAAGAAGTAACATAAACTTTGAAATTCTGTAAAGCTAATATCAAAGATAAACACTCTTTTTCAATTGTAGAGTAGTTTCTCTGGCATTTGTTCAATTTGAACAAAAATAGTAGCAAACGAGATGATCTATCCCATGACTATCCTCTTGCAATAAAACAGCACCAGCAGCTATGTCACTTGCATCTACAGCTAATTTGAATGGCAAAGACTGGGACACTTTGAAGTATGGCTTTAAGTGTATCAAAAGCCTTTTGGCATTGTTGTGACCAAACAAATTTTACTTTCTTTTTAAGTAAGTTAGTCAACGGCTCAGTAATTGTAGATAAATTTGGACAGAATTTTCTGTAGTAACCAGCAATACCGAGAAAGTGCAATAGTTGTCTCTTGCAATTTGGTATGGGAAAATTTGAAATGGTACTGATTTTCGCACCAACAGGTTTTATATCACCCCGTCCTACATTATGTCCGAGGTAAGTCACCCTTGCCAAACAAAACTCTGATTTGGCAAGATTAACAGTCAACATTGCTTTGCTCAGTGTCACTATACAGGCCGACGTTGTTGGCGTAAGCTCCACATCCGTCAAGCCCGTATATGACGTCATTGATCATCCGTTGGAAGGTTGCCAGAGATTTCCTCATCCCAAATGACATCACCTTGTACTAGAACAATCCGTCTGGTGTAACGAAGGCGGATATTTCACGAGCACGATCTGTCAGAGGGACTTGCCAAAATCCCTTCAGTAGGTCAAATTTTGTCACATACTTTGCTTCTGCCACTCGGTCAATGCAATCATCAATTCTCGGGATTGGGAAAGTGTCTGTCTTTGTTAAAGTGTTCACTTTCCTGTAGTCCGTGCACATACGATAACTGTGACCTGATTTTGACACAAGTATACACGGCGAAGTCCAGTTACTCTTACTGGGTTCAATAAAGTCATTGTCCAGCAGGTATTTGACTTCTTCGTGGAGATATCTCGCTTTTGTTGGATTCAGTCTGTTTTGATGCTGTTTCACAGGCTTACTGTCGCCGACATCAACACCATGGTAAATGATGTTTGTCTTCAATAGAATATCTTGGAACAGGTGTTTATATTTCTGGATCAGTTCTTTCATATGTTGCTCTTTTAACAGCTTGAGGTGTGCCAACTTGGTAGACTCAAGATTCTCAAGGATTTCTGAATTCTGAAATTCGACCAAGCCAAGCTTTGAATTTAGAGTATTTTCACTCAAGTCAGTTTCAGTAATGCTATCATGTTGTTTTGAACTGAGTACACTGACAGGCTGTGTTGTAGTAGGATTATCACTATCTCAATATGGCTTAACACTTTCACTGCGTAATTAATTTTTATACATGCTTTCCTGTGGGTAGTTTTCTATGGATATATGGCCTTCTAAATATTGATTTACATGCATGAGCTGTATCTTTGTAATTATAAGAGTAGCCGGGACAATTTTTTCAGTGAGTATTGCAATATGACAGAGCATCATAAAAATGAACATAAGGTCATGTGACACACCTAGAAGGTCACGTGATCATGGCGGCCATATTGGATTTTACAAAAAAATTCAAAAAATGTTGTATTTGTTGTTATTTCAATATATAAATGTATTTTTTTTCACTGTAAAACTTTAAAAATTACTACGTACGTTTTATGAACTCAAATTCCGTAGGGGGAACACATACTCTAAAACAAATTCCACATAAATGAGGTTTATATGCATATATATTACAAGTTCATCTTCGAACAACAGGTATCATCTGACATTCAAAAGAGATCTATATTGTATATAAGCTTATATACTGGTAGCAAGTCCGATGTGTAATTGTCATTGATAGATTGATGTCGTAAAACATCCACAGGATACCCCATCAACGTTTGTGACGTCGTCACCGACCCATTGTCGCACTTTTCTCTCAGCATGCTCAGCTGGCCTACCTTCCTGTCTTGCTTGCAATCTCTGCCTTTGCTGAACGGTTCGGGAACATATTCAAGTTTGGTATTAGAGTTGTAATTTGGGATTTGACTTCCGCTATCTCCGTCGAGTTCAGTTTCACGATCACTGACAATTCCACAATCACCGTCTAGAAAAACATGCTCAAGGGCTTAGTCAGTGTTAGACTGTGCCTGCGTCGCCATTTTTAAATACCCTCTGACAGAAAAATAACAACTGATCACACGATCCTTACAAAACACGGCCGATAAATGACCGAGTATGGCGGCATTTGTTTACAAATTTGGCGCGCATGCTCATTTAGGTTTGACCTCTACCTCGTATGCTAAGCTAGGCTTGAGGAAATAGTCAACAAACATGATGTAGATCAGACAAAGCCAGCGTATATCGAACGCATATAAACGCGTACGTTCTTGGCGCGTTTACGCGCCTCCCGCAGTCTTGCCGTTGGCGCAGAATGCGCCCTCCCGCGGTGAAAGTGTTAAGCATATTTCTATGGCATAACTGTTTTTGGTTTCGCCTGCCAGATGTTATTTTGATGTAATTCAAATCGCTAAATTTCCTATCAATTAGATTTAGCTCAAACTAACGAGCATATGAACGAGGTGTTTTTGACCTGGTTTAAACTTCTGTTTTGAAGTGTTTTTATCATATTTGATTTTCATTGACTGCTGACATGACAAAATATTTTTCTGGCTAATTCACATGCCATGAAAAGTTTTGTGCGAAAAGTCTGACACATATTGTAAAATATTTAGACAATCATTATCGTCTGATAGATTTCTCTTTAAAGAGCTTAAGTGGGCCATGGACTGTATGTCCAAATGCAAGCTCAAATGGGCTTAAACAAAGAGACTCTTGAATTGACTCTCTAGCAGCAAAGAGCAGGAAATTTATTGCTTCCTACCATTACTTCTCTTTGTCAAAATAGTACTAGGTCCTAATCATGTTTTTTTTAAAGTTTAATGAAATCGCTCAAGAGGACCCTGACTTTCTGGGCGATAGGAGGATGGCCTAAACTGTTTAATGCCTAGTTGAATGTTGTTGTTGTTGTTGTTCTCAAGAAGTTCTGGTAGAACAGTGAGCCACTGGCGTGTCTGTTTGTGTGTGAAATATTTTCACATCAGGGTCTTCAAAGTGCGATGGAATCGTTCTACACAAAAGCTTTTTTTATCACTGTATAACAGTGAATGGACGACTCCTCAAGCCATTTCGGCATTTTCCGGCTAGTAAATTCCTGCCCCTTATCTGTCTGAAGTCTGTCGGGTTTGTGTCAAATTTTCTTAAAAGTATCTTTTAGTGCCTGCAAAGTATCATCGGCCGATTTTGACCGTATGGACCCGGCCCATGCATATTTACTGAGCAAATCGATTACTTTAAGAATATATCGAACACCCTTATCCTCTTTTGCGAATGGTTTGGGCATCTCAACATGATCAGCTTCTCAATGGTCGTCTATTGCTGATATGAAGACGCACCGTCCATCTATAGCACCACGAGTACAAGGGACCGGTTTATGTAGATAATAAGTTAGGTGAGTTTGCAACCAGTCCGGCACTTCTTCCTTGGTCACTTTTAGTCAGGCGGCACACGCTGCCTCATATAATTTTTGTTCACCTCAGAGACCAGTTCTTGGATTGTAGTATAGTTCTCTTAAAGCTCCTTCGGGTTCCATGGTAGCTTGCTCCTATTTCTATACAGTTCCTTATACTAAAAAATGCACGCCATACGGGTGACATAAATGAAATACAAGTTTACTGAATGCCGTGTTTTTCAATTGACTGACTAGGTTCGAGTCCTCCTATTGTAAGATCCATTCCATATTCTTTTATAAAAGTCTTGCTATCTGCCTTGCTTGATGTGTAAAAGAGTACTAACATCTGTATGTTTTCCCTGAAGAGTTTACTGATACTAGATTGGTCATATATTCTATTTTACCAGAATTCGTCGGTCCGGTTATAATCATGTTGAATGGTAGTTGGAGATCCGATGTGTAAGCCTGCATTTGATCTATACACTGTACAAAAATCCTATGAATATGGCTAAAGATAACAAACCAATATATATGAAGGGCGCTCGCCCGAGTGACATCGGCCGAGAGTTTCATGTCTGAAAAGTCATAAAAAAAATCGGCGTTTAGAGCATCAACAATTGTCAACTAGATTGTTTTGGGGTTTTTGAATACCTATCCTGTATTTCTGATATTTGAAATGGACTTGATGCCCTCCAACCGTCTAACGGAGGCGTGCTGAGTTGGTGTGAGTTACCGTCATCGTACAACGTCCAAGATGGCGCCCAAAGGCCCACGAAAAGACAGTGTGTCAAAGAAAGGAACCAAGGTAGTCCAGAACTGCGGTGCTTGTCAAAAATGAGTCATCAGTAAGGAAGAATGTCTACAATGTGAAGTATGCATGAACGCATTCAATATTGCTTGTGAAGGTGTGAGTAATGAAATTTATATGGTCATGGCTGCAAGTAAAGCCAATAGTTCGTTACATTGGTTTTGCAGTGCATGCAACAAAGGAGCCGTGAAGCTGTTTAACGTGATGAGCAATATACAAATGCGTCAAGAGAAACTAGAAAAGGAAGTTAGTGAGTTAAAGGAAGAATTTGATTGTCACAGAGAGTATTCATGTGGAAGAACTGAGATCAATCATATGATGACGCAAGCAATTCAAGCTGACAATAGAAAACTGAATGTGATATTTAGAAATTTACCGGAACCAGAGAACAGTTACGCCATGTCACAGTGTTCGAGTGATGAAATCAGGTCACTGGACTTCTAGAAGAGCTTGATATCAGAGACGTAAACATAGAAGAGGTGGAGAGACTGTCTGTCAGCCATTGTAAACCCTGTGATTCAAAGCCACCAAGACTTTTAAGAGTCAAATTTAAGGACATGAAATCGAAGTTGCTGGTACTTCAAAGGGCTAAGAATCTGTCAAAATCTAAAAGCCTGGTTTATAAAGAAGTCTATATATCACCTGATTTAACTTATGAACAACGTGAACGCGATAGGAAACTAAGAGAAGAATTGAGGAAAAGGAAAGGAAAGGGAGAAAAGAATATAAAGATCTTCAAGGGAAGAATTGTACACGTGTCTCAACAAACAGATGACTCTGAGTCAGACGAAGAATCAGCAAAAACGATTAAATGAAAGCAACCAGAAGAGATTTTTACATAATGTAAATAATATTTATTTGTCAAAGTATCAAGACAAGTCTGTAAGAAACTTAAAGTGTATGTGTACTAACGCACGAAGTCTGTTAAATAAATTTAGTGACTTTGAAGCCGTGGTAGCAGATCTTAATCCAGACATTGTTGGAATAACAGAATCTTGGGCTAGAGAAGATATTTCAAATGCTGAACTTAATCTACCTGGGTTTAACATGTTAAGAAGAGACACAGCTGGAAGAAGAAGTGGTGGTGTATTACTCTATGTTAAGGACAATTTTGTTATTACCCCTTGAGATGATCTCTCTAATGGTGGGTTTGAAGAAAGGATCTGGTGTGAAATTCAATGCAGTAGCAGAGACAATTTGTTATTAGGTGTGTGTTATAGAAGTCCAAATACGGACTCGGGCAATAATGAAGAGCTCAATAAACTCATCACTAATGTTAGTAAAGGTCAAGTTTTATGTATGGGGGACTTTAATTTCCCATCCGTTGACTGGAAACATTTGTCTGCCACTTAGGACGGTCAACAATTTCTGGACACTGTTCGAGACTCGTTTCTAACTCAACATGTGTTATTTTCTACGCAAGAATCTTCAATCCTGGACTTAGTATTAACCTCAGAATACAACATGGAGGATTAGGTTGAAGTGAAGGACCATATTGGAACTAGTGACCATTCAAAATTATTTTGGAATACAATAGTAAGTCTTCCTAATATTGTAAACTCATCAAGAGGTTTGAATAATAACAGAGCAGACTATGTAGCCATGAAGCAGTCCATGACAAGTGTTGATTGGGACTCTTTTTAAAGATGAAAATGTTGAGGAGGGCTGGAACAGTTTTCATGCTAAACTACAGGACACTGTTAATAAGTTCACTCCATTGCAACATAAAAAGAAAGGTAAACGACCGCTGTGGATGAATATGAAGATATTAAAATGTATAAGGAAGCAATACCATGTATGGAAGTGATATGTATCCACTAAGGACTGTAGTGACTATCATGAGTATAAACAATCACAGCTAAGAGAAAATAAAGAGGTCCACCAAGCAAAACACCTCTTCAAAAGAAAACTATGTGGTAACATAAAGAAGGACCCAAAGAGTTTTTACTCATATATTAGAAGGAAATAGAAAACCAAGGACACTGTTGGTCCATTAAAGGACAATACAGGCAAAGTGATAGACTCAGATAAGGACACAGCTGAGACATTGAACAATTTCTTTAGTTCTGTTTTTACCAAAGAAGACACCACTAATATTCCACAGCCAAAACTACTTCTTACGAATGAAAACGACTGGTTAACTCACATTATTAAAACAGCTGAAGATGTATACAAAGAGTTAATGAAGCTAAATCCACACAAAACTCAAGGTCCAGATAGCATCCCCCAAGAGTCTAACGGGAACTTGCTGAAGAAATGTCATCACCAAGTGCAGTCATTTAAAATCTATCACTGAAGCATGGAGTCATCACAGAGGCTTGGAGAAGAGCAAATGTTTCACCGATATACAAAAAAGGTCCTAAACACAGTGCAGGAAACTACAGACCAGTTAGCCTTACATCTGTTCTTTGTAAAGTTCTGGAGACGATAATTGGAGATTTCATAGTAAACCACTTCAAATTGTTTGCACTTATGAAGGACAGCTAACATGCATTTACTTCTGGTCTGTCATTTGTGACAAATTTATTGGTATTTTTGGACTATGTAACAAAGGCTATTGATGATTGTGATCCAGTAGATATTGCATATCTAGATTTTAGCATGGCTTTTGATAAAGTTCCCCATGCAAGACTGGCTGGGAAACTGAAAGCCAATGGTATCACAGGACATATTGGATGCTGGATAAGTAATTGGCCATCAAATAGATATCAGCGAACAGTACTAAGAGGAGCAGAATCACAATGGCTACCGGTTACAAGTGGTGTTCCACAAGGATCTGTGCTGGGACCAGTTCTGTTTTAATCTATATTAATGACATTGACAATGCTGTAAATTCATTCATGTTGAAGTTTGCTGATGACACTAAAATCTGTACAATTGTGAATTCCATTGATGATAAGAGCAATTTCCAAGAGGATTTAATCAAGTTAACAGAATGGTCTTCTGATTGGCAAATGGCCATTTATGTTGACAAGTGTAAAGTAATGCATATTGGCAGAACAAATCCAGCACATGACTACACAATGAATTACACTAAGCTGAAAGTTGCAACTGAAGAAAATGACTTGGGTCTTTTAACTCATAACTCACTAAAGCCAAGCAATCAATGTGCAGCAGCAGCAGCAATGAAAGCAAACAGAACACTCGGAATGATGAAAAGGAACATAACGTACAAATCAAAATATATCATCATGAAACTATACAAATCTCTTGTCAGGCCACACTTGGAGTACGCAATTCAATGTTGGAACCCATATTACAGGAAGAACATAGATCTACTTAAAAACATACAAAGAAGAGCTACCAAGTTAATACCAGAGCTGCAGTATTTGTGTTATAAAGACAGGTTAAAGGCTTTGAACTTAACTACATCGGAAGAAAGACATGATTCAGTAGCTGCCAATAAACTATTTACATTTGCCCATTCAAGCAAAACCAGATGACACTCACTAAAGCTTGCCAAATCAACCGTCAGATTGGATACTAGGAAACATTTTTTCACTCAACGGACTGTATCCCACTGGAATGACTTGCCTGAGCATGTTATTCAAGCCAAAACTGTGTGTGACTTTAAAATACGACTGGACCCGCATTTGAACAGAATGAGGGATTATATAAGGCTTTAAGGCGTCCTTCCCTATCTTGCCATGGTTTCTTCCATGGCAATCATAGTAAATCATAGTAAATCAATTTATCAAAATTCATGAAAGGGGTCCCTGCCGGCGTCTTTGACTGTGTCTGCACTAGTCCCCTTCGGAACCTTACCAATAGGGCTTCGACTCATGTCGGCGTGAGGTTGCTTTTCCTGCCACTGCACAGCATCTTGAAGTGGCGGGGGCGAATAGCTTTCTACGTCACTCTGGAAGGCACATATTAAAATTGCCGACTGCAACTGCGGTCATATACATAATCAAAGCTTTCTTTCAAGATTGAGCGCTCTGCGTTGAAATAAATCATGTCATGGCAGCTACAAAAATTATATTTCAACATATTCAAATGAAGGCAGCCCACGACTCAAAGTCTGTGTAGGAAAAGTCTGATTTATCCATGACTTACTCCTTGTGAGTATCACTTGAAGCAATGGCAACATCTGATTGCGATGAAGCGCCAGAGGTATTTCCGCTGTATTTAGGCGACTTGATTTTTGTCAACGCATGCTGTGCAAAGGATATTTAGAAGTGATTTCCAATGCTTCCTTTAATGAAAACAGAGAATGGGTAATTATAATTGGGAATATCTTGCTTATGTCAATAAAATTTCACAGTGTTCATCAACACAGTCCACTTATTTTAAATCTTAAATATCCGGTAGTCGAAATTTTTATTGATGAAATCTACGGTACCACGCGTATACATCGACAAAGGTTATCATCATTTGACCAGGGAAGAATACATTTTACTAAGGAAACCTAAACTAAGACATACTTTAGGTAAACCTAAATGATGGTACAAGTCATAATAACATATCAAGTGTTTCTATATTACATGCATTTTATTATGAACATGCAAAAATTTGTTGTTTGTTAATGACTGCTTCAGACTACATTGTGCCTTGGTTTGTAGTGCTATTTCGCAAACACCCAAACCTAAATTCTCGCACTGTAAATCTCATCTGGCAGGAAAACAGGCATACACAATACAGGGCAGTTGGCGAAACCCGTGCAACCTTGCTATGTCTATAAATGAAATGGCTCAAGAACTCACTCTGTTGTTAATATTTTGTCAATGACTACTGGATCGATCAAACACATAAATACACATGCAATTCTATTCAATGCTTACGAGGAATGCTATACCTAACACTCTGAGCTAAAGGTCCTGAATAATGTATTTACGATTAAAAATGCCATGTGCCTAATATTTTTCTACATACTAATTAGTTAAGCCTCTGCTAGCATGGTACTCACTCTCAAGTTTCAACATTTTCTTTTCAGAGTCGTGGTCATATGATAGAGATATTGCACATTTTTGTCTTCGTCTGTGCTTGAACCAACCCTTGAAATATCTGAAGAGAAATAAAAAAATACTGACAGCTCATCTCCTACCTTTTAACAGTATTTGAAAATCAGTCATTACTTTATTTTTCTATGTTTGGTTAAATGCCATTTGTACAAGAAAATAGTGTATCGTGTTGTTTTGAAATACTGTCTCATTTGTTGATAATTCCCCTGTCCAAACTTAATAATTACTGTCGTTACCATCATCATCATCATCATCATCATCATCATCATCATCACCATCAGCGGACACAGTTATAATGCGCTTTAGTTCTTGATTGCCTCTCTCTCATTAATTAACTTGAACTACTACCCAAAGAAAAAAAATATTAGTTTCAAATGAATGACGGCTCTTCTCTTGTAATTACTGTCATGTACTTTTTAAGGGCAGTGAGAAGGCAAATTTCGGCAAGGTTCCCCATGGTAAGTCAATGTATTTTATAAGATAGCTGCAGCAAAGTTACCGGGCTTCAAAATCATATACTTATGTGTCCTGACTTATAGTCCAGTCAAAATAGGGTTAGACCCACCACAAATTGCAACAGAATTTTTTTCTTCGGAATGCATTTCAGAGAGGTACCCAGAACAACATATTAAAAGTTTACTCGATTCCACCTTGGGGAAATATGTCTAATTTGCATAAATCAAATATGGCGGCCAACCATCCAACAAAATAACATAATTTGCTATATATCACATGTTAAACAAGCTATTTCAGTGATTTCAAAGTCTGACACTAGTAATTTGGCCAAGGGAACTATTTTGGAGGTATAATGTTCATTATAGGTACTTTATTAATTTGCATAATTCCAATATGGCGGCCAACATTCCTACAAAAGACATTTTCGGTCATATACCACGTATTAAACAAACTATTTCAGTGATTTTAAAGTTAAAAGTATATTTCTTTGGCATAGACAAACAATTTTCGAGATGCTATGATTTGCATAGGTAATTTGTTAATTTGCATATATCCAATATGGTGGCCAACATTCCTACAAAGGACATTGTCGGTCATATATCACGCATTAAACAAGCTATTTCTTTGATTTTAAAGTTTTAATATTTTTCTTTGGTATGAAGAAACACTTTTAGTGGCTAAATTTTTACAAAGGCTCTCTGATAATTTGCATAAATTAAAATATGGCTGCCTGCCATATTAATGCCCCATGGCTTAATAGCTTCTAATATAAATAACGGTTTGGGTATAGTTTTTAGCACTAGAAAACTATCAAGAAGAAACTGTTAAGTCCTTGGACATTCGTTTTTAAATTTGTTTTGTTTTTTCTGTATATGACGACTGTTAATGAATGTAAGTCTTCTGAATGATATATTCTCTTTCTAAAGATAACATTGAATTCATCAGTGTGTGGCATTTTCGTAATTTGTAAAGGTGTTTAACACTTTACAGTGTCAAAGCATGTAATCTGTATTATAATGTTTACTGTTAAAAAAAGGGGGTGTTCAAAATCTTTAGTTTTTAATTAAGACTGAAACCCCTTCTTATGGCTGGGTGCATCTTTATAAGATCCCTTAGATGATAGGCAAGAAGTCATCACACATACCAGCAAAATACAATAAACACAACAAAGCTAAAAAAACAGAAAAAATGATATGACCGAAATAAAAAATGTCGTAATACACACAAATTGAAACTTAGCACTATTGCAAACAATGTCAGCTTCATAACAACTTTCTGGACATACAAACTCAAAAAATCTGAAAACTGCATGCTTTAGCAAAGACTTACAATTAATCCAAACACAGAATCCAACTATTACAAAATATAAAGAAGTACATCTTGAGTCATTTTTCCAAGTGTCATTTTTCCAGATGTACACGTTTGTATCGTGTAACAGTTGGATTCTGTTGGGCTAATGAGTTGTTTGAATTAATTTTAAGTCTTTGCTAAGCATGCAATTTTCAATTTTTGTGAGTTTGTGTGTTGATCAAGTTTTTAAGAGTCTGACATTGTTTGCATCAGCGCTAAGTTTTAATTTGTCTGTATTGTGGCATGTGTTAATTTTGGTCACATTATTTTTTGCGTTGTTATTATCTTTGTTGTGTTTATTGTATTTTTGCTGTTATATGTGATGACTTCTTGCCTATCGTCTAGGGGGATGTACCAAAGATGCACTCGTCCATAAGGAAGGGGTTCAGTCTAAATTAGAAACTAAACATTTTGTCCACGACTTTTTTAAAACAGTAAACATTAAAGATTACATGTTTTAACACTGTAGAGTATAAAGCACCAGTCCTATACAAATCACAAATAATGCCGTACAAAGATGAATCCAATGTTATATTCAGAAAGAGATTATTATTAGATGACTAAGAATCATTAACGGTTGTCATATTTAGAAAAATCACAAATAATTAAAATTGCATGACTTTCTTACAACTTAATAGTAAACGCACATCAACATATACGTATTTAATCCGTTTGGAAGTCATATATGTAAGTCTATCAAATTTGCTTTAACATTCTTTTCACAATACAATATATTTATGGGGTATTTTAACGAATGCAGGTATCACAGCCACCTATTAAAATAAACTTTTATTCGTAAATGGATCGTTATTGTAAGTAAATTTATTGTATATTTTCTACATTTTAAAAAATAAATGTTCAAGGACTGAATGTTGAGCTGCACGTTGCCAACACAGTTTTTTTCGAAGGAATATTTCTCATCTAAGATGACAAGGAAACCCGTACAAATTTTTTTGTGAAATTTAAAACTATTTTGTGAAATGTAAATTTTCACTTGAAACAAGAGTATATCCTCATTCTAAAATGGCATGGGCTGAACGACTGACACTCAAAAAAGTGCTTAAAATCATGGTTAGCAAAATAAAAATGCCTCTAATTCAAAATGTAAGAATTTTAGTGAAAACAAAATAGTTGTTTTGTTATACAGCATTTCAAAACATAATGTGAAAATTTCAGAAAATATGACCCAGCCAGAACAGAGTTATATTCTTTCGAAATCTTGAAATTCGGATAAAAGGGAAGCAGGAATTCGGGGGATTTACATACATTTGCATACATTAACCCTTCTACATCATGCAACTTACGACTGCTTGCCAAGCTAAAAGGTGAACCTAACCAATTTTTAATCTTGGGTTAACAAATTAATAAATATTGGAAGAATATTTGCAAAATACAGTGCATTGGGTGCAGTGCCCTCTTGACAGTTTCTTCTGGATATTCCTATTCCTAAAAACTCTACCATAACCTTATTTATATTAGAAGCTATTTGGGCATTCATTTGGCAGCCATATTTAATTTCTGAAAACCATCAAAGTGTCTTTTAAAAACATGGAACCACAAAAGGTGTTTGTTCATGCTCAAGTAATATAATTAAACTCCAAAATGGCTGAAATAGATTGTTCAATACATTTTATGACAGAAAATTTCTTTTGTATTGGATTCATGCAAACTAACGAAGTACCTAAGCAAATTATTGCATCTCAAAAATTTTTTGTCCATGCCAAAGATATACACTTTTAACTTCGAAATAACAGAAATGGCTTGTTTACCCTTCGACTGCTGTAATTTTTTACACCAAAATTTTAATTCAATATTTTACCAATTTCTGTGAAATTTTCTGTACAGTTTTTTCATAATTTTGGACCAAATGGATATCATTTTTCAGTAGCTACATATTTTTATCAAAATTTTGGCAAAAAGCAAACAAATTGACTGTGGTACATTTTATAAAGTTGACAAAAATAGACTATGGCGCCAAAGGGGTTAATACGTGGTATATGACAGAAAATGTCTTTTGTAGGTATGTTGGCCACCATATTGGAATTATGCAAATTAACAAATTACCTATGCAAATCATAGCATCTCGAAAATCGTTTGTCCATGCCTAGGAAGTATACTTTTAACTTTAAAATCACTGAAATAGCTTATTTAATACGTGGTATATGCTGAAAATGTCTTTTGTATGAATGTTGGCCGCCATATTGGAATTATGCAAATTAAAGAGGTGCCTATATGGAACATTATACCTCCAAAATGATTCCCTGAGCCAAATAACTAGTGTCAGACTTTGAAATAACTGAAATAGCTTGTTTAATATGTGATATATAGCAAATTATGTTATTTTGTTGGATGGTTGGCCGCCATATTTGATTTATGCAAATTAGACATATTTCCCCAAGGTGGAATCGAGTAAACTTTTAATATGTTGTTCTGGGTACCTCACTTAAATGCATTCTGAAGAAAAAATTCTGTTGGAATTTGTGGTGGGTTAGGTGCCAAAATCTCGTAGATTGACTGGACTATTAGCAAAATTACGGAATTTAATGCACAGTCAGTCATTGATCTATCAGTGCTTTTTGCACATAAATCTGTATTGGAGTTTTAAAAGATACTTACTGTTATTTTTGATAGTTTCTCGGCTTGGAAATAATCGTCATCATCATTATCATTATCGAATCATCTTCATTACAGACAGCACTAATGCACTCTAGCTTGTGATTTGTCTTCTAGTCTTGAACCCTTGAACTACCAGAAGAAAAAACGTTTAAAAATAAGCAGGGTCATTCTCCTTTTTATTACAGAGTTGGAAGTTCATTCACTAATTGATCTTCGTATGTGTTTTCTTTTTTTATATTCGAAAGAATTTTATTTTTGAGTTTTAAATCATAAGTGAGCCTTGGAGGTTTTCTATGGAGTCATCATCAGAGACAGTAGTGTTACTCTTTTGAATTGATTTTCTGTCTCTGAACATATTAGAATGAAAAAAATATTTCACAACAAATCAATGACATAATACAATCATATTTCTTCTGAAACGAAAGCTCAGTGTCTAATTTTATCTGTCTGTGTTTTGTATTTAATGACATCTGTACAAAAAGACATTGTGAAAGGTTTACATTTGTGGATTTTTCTTGATACTTACAACCATTTTTTTCATTTATTTCTCTCACAAAAACTGACATGTACATATGATTTTTAGATTTATTCTGTTTAGTCATCATCAGAGAGAGTAGACATTCGTCTTTTTTCGATGTGTTGTCTGCCCGTGAACAACCTGAGATCTACCTGAAAAGAAAGATTAAAAAAAATAACAACACATTCTCATGTAACTATTCTGTTGGAATCTGATACTCATCATCCCATCTGTCTGCGATTGGTGTAATGGCATTTGTAAAGAATAACTGATTTTGAAGATTGTTTTCTATGGTACCATTTTCAACCTTTTCTTTTACAAGAACTGTCAGATGTGCATACCTGTGCTGTTTTTGATTAAGATCTATACTGTAACTACCTTCCTCAGTGCACTTTTGATTTGAGGAATTTCTTGCATACATCAACAAGAAGTTAATACTTACCCTTTTTGCCATTATCTGTGCTTTAATGACTTCTTTATCAGCTAAAAACAAGACAAGAACATATTTTTTACGTTAAAAGTTACATTATCGGACATGTTTGTAATCATAAAGCAAAAAACATTTAAATATGAATCCCACAGGTTAATAACACTTAGATATTTACTGGACCGGATAAAGGACAATATTTCAAGAGCTACATGGTTGTAATAGGTTGTAAGTGCAATTGCTAAAATGTGTTTTCTCTATAAAGTAAAGAGTTTCTGTAGCAAAGGTAGTCATTTTTTCTAGTTTGTTGAGCTTTAGGGTATCTTGGACGACAATCATTATCACAATAACAAAGACTGAAAAAAACTGGAAAAAAGCTCATGTTGTTAAAAATCATTATCTATATTTGTCAATTACGCTTGTTAATACTCTTAAACAAGTATTATTTCGGGTAATTGGTTAAACAGATATGTAAAAAAGAAGGAAGTCCTGAAAATTCCTCATGTGATACATCATTTCAAAAATGATATCAGTAAAATATTTTATAACCGGTTTCCTATAACTTGCCTAACAAGTAAGTCGGGAATGTGATGCAACAAGACAATGGGTACATTAAGAAAAAAACTGTATAAATGCTTTACAGACCTGATTGACACCTACTTGAAATTTTTCACGATTTCTGCTTGCAATATATGTCCTTTCCATGGACCAAAGACCAAATCTTCCTTTTTCAACATGGTGGATTCTTGAGCAGGCTCTCCATCATCAACAACACTTGCTTTTAAATCATAGGATACATATTCACCATCAATATATTTTACGACTTCCCATTTATCTAAGAAAAATAAAGAAAAAACAAATGTATATATAAGCTCAGTTTGTCATTATAAAGAGGCGTCTGAGAACATTCACCCTCTAAAGACATTTTGGCACTTCCTAACAAATTTACAAAGGAGGACTGACATATGTTAGTCACATTTGAGATATAAATATTTATAATATACCTTAAATATAACGACAAACATGAACGACCTTCTTTGTTAATATTTCACTGTTTGTTTTAGGGAAAAATCTATATACCTCTACGGCAATCCAGTAAATATTTATTGTATGTAGTGATCTTGTTAAAGACTCACGAAATCCAAACAGTAGAAATGCTTTGATCATTTGATCACAGTTGTTTAGGTGAGATCGCTGACGCCCTGTCATACCATTACATTGGGATAAACTTGTGATGGTAATTTTGAAATAATCGAAACTTTGTATGACAGCAAAGCAAAAGAGACGTTCATACGATCAGCAGTACAAAACTGTTGAAAATGTTCGTTAACTAGAGTCGTTTATGGAGAATGATTAAATCTTAATACTAACAAACCATACAAGAAGCTGGTAGACATCGATCTCGTAACACAAAGTCACAGACACCACCTTGAAGCTTGCGTAGCTCAAGATGTTGCTGCCCAAGCAAGTTGAAAAATGATAGAGTTATTTGCGCGAACTATTACAAATTAAGCGGTTGCGATGATCTGCAAAATATTGAGACCGCACAGGAGAGGATAGAATTAAAATCTGCATACCTTGATCTTGAGATGTGAATTATATAACGAGTCTGGTCATTGCTGACATGACTGGTGGTGACGTTGTTGTTTACCCTGATGAAAAATATTGCGCTTGTGCCGAACACTCGTTGGTTACCGTGAAAATTCTCGAGAGTCCCAGAGTGCCATTTAAAAGGTAATGGCGGCTGTCGCGGTCATGTTGTTGTCATCGAACTTAGCTTTGACTGAATTAATCAAATAACCGGTTTAGAGATGACAAAACGGATAATATCCAGCACTTCTTCATCTGGACACTGTGAATTCAAAAGCCTAGTAGGCACATAATTGCCCGTTACGAAGTTCTCTGTTTTTACTGTATTATGATACAAAAGACTTCCAGTTATACATATTGACAGTGAAGAGAATCAAATCACCATAATATGCAACATTCACTGTTATCTGATGTAAATTTTACGTTTTTAACCAAGAGTCCTGTTTTAAAGGCAGAGCCTCCCTTTAAAAGGACGCGAAGCTATGGCGGCGTTCATTGTGTAAGTGGGCAACAAACAGGCAACACGCGGGCACATGCTCAAGATAATGCCAGTTTCTAGTTTTTCCCGGTCGCAAAAACGCAGACAGACTGCCAAGCGGTCAGCGCGAAGTTGCTGGCGATCAAACTCCGTGGTTATATTCAAAGTCTAAGGCTACTGGAACACCATTTTTTTTTGAAATTGGAGCCTTTGTAGTGGGGAATCAACGACCGTTGGCGGTTTGAACCGACCGTCTATCAAACGCCTATATAAAGTTTGTTTTCAGAATTAGCAAAAGGTTGAGATCAGTTTGTGTAATTAATGTTATAGAAATCAATCATCGTACTGGCCAAGTGTTTGAGTGAGATAACTTCACTAATGCGAGAACCTCGGATTGAAAAGTGCGGCTTTAAGAGGGGATTTTTGGAGAAAACATTGTCAACAGAATAGCTGGACATTTCTTGTTTATTCGTCGACATGTACCAGCCAAGGTTAGCCCTGAGCGTGCAATCCATTGCTTGTTCGGAGGAACGAAGCCACGCAAGGGACTTTGTTAATATACTTTGAATGACGAAGGTTTCGGAAGTATACTATCATGATAAGAGCCAGGATAGTGGGCAGGTCAAGCTGGATGGCTGCTATGCCAATTCAGATGAGCAAAAATTCATACAAAACTTCTGTAAATGCTTTGTTAATGTGAGACACACTGTTTTTCAATCTAAAGTCATTTCATTTTTGCAGCGTTTAAATTTCTCAATAATCCCAACACAAGCAAAACATTAACTCTGTAGCTTTTGCATTTTTCCTTGTTTCTCTCGTTTTCCTGATCGATCACTGACCATTTTTTTTTCTACATTTAAAAAACAATGTGTGACATGTATGCTTATGTTGTCATTTTATAACATGTACACTCGTTTGTCACTGTACGTGTATGATTAGCATACAATCATACTTCCACACAGTATCAATTTCTCTTATCAAAATGTCTCAGAGTGCCTTTGAGACTAGAATACTACGTACAAAGAACAATCTACTAACAAAGACTAAGAACAGCCATATCAGTGTATGGCTAACTATATCCTCAAGTTCTTGATCTTAAAAAGATGAGATCTTGCTTTGAGTGTTGTACTTGTGACGGCACTAGCACGACACAGGACAACGGCCCGTAGAGTATTTTGATGAGTCTTTTTGCTCTATTTACAGGATTCGCATGATACACGGAAGATCTTAAATCTTAGTTTTCAATTTTTTATTATTGATTCTTGTCATATTTGTCGATATATGGGGCAGATATACATTTGACAACACAAGTGAGTATAACTATATGTGTAACCGTATAATATATATTTACTGTTTCATCAAGAGACGGTTCAAATAGTTTGAATTGTATTGGAGTCAAACATAACATGACACCATGATTGCAGTTACACATTAAAGCCATTATTACTACAGTCAAAATAAATTGGCTTCCATTAAATTTTTATGTCAAGCACAACAGAACATGATGATGTTGAAGTTACATAATGACCATGATTAACCATTGGCAAAACCTATCGACTGTGATCATATTGGACCATTGAAACGTTTGGTCATGAAAATCAATTTATCATAGAAAAAAATAATGGTCATCATCATCCCATTGTCAATCATTATCATTGTCATGATACTATAAGGGAATCAGGCATCAAAAACTGTGGTCGACCATAGTTGACCATCTATAGGCAAATTAAGAGAGTAAGAAGTCATAAAGTACTATGGTCAACCTCGGTTGACCATTGGTAATGATGGTCATAAATAAAGTCAGTCACACAGGTCAAAATGCTTGATATACAACAATATGTACACAAATACTGATTCTGTACATGTGTAAAATACGATAAGTATACACGTACATATAATGGCAAAATGAAAACTACAGTGTACACTTGGTGTGCAAAGATCTGCATTACGTATACTCATGATATGCATAGATATACACTATGCATATCAACATATTGGAACGTTATGTATACAAAGATATACATCACATTTGCAATGAATACTGTGTTCCATATACGTAAATATACGTAAATATAGTACGTAAATGTACTGAATGTATATCCAGCATTTTGCAAGGTGCCATCCAATTGCATGGTCAACAATGTGTAACCATGTTCTTTACGATGAACAGTCATCAAATACCATGGTCAACCATGGTTGCCAATGTTCATGAATAGATCGGCCATGATAGACCATGGTCAACTGTGGTAGATAATGGTATTGGATGTCTACTGTCATCTTATGGCTGTCTCATGGCCGACTACGGTAGTTCACTGTCAAACATAAAAAAAACATCAAATACCATGTTATCCATGGTACATCAAGGTTGACATTTTCGCAAGGGTTTGATCTTAACACTTATATGAAGTCCACCCTCTTGAAGAAGCGGGCCTTCTGGCACACTAGCTCAAGAGATAGAATGGTGCAGTATAGAAGCCGTGCAGTATAGGAGCCGTCTGCAGGGGATTGCTTAGACTCTCCAACGGTCGCTGTGCCTTGTTTTGTGTGCGCTCGTGATGGGTCTGCTTCCGAAGGCTATGCTGTGCAGCTATGAGCACGCACTGCCAGACACAGGGACTGTCAGTTTTTGCAAGTATATGAATGTTCATAAGGGTAGTGACGTCAAAAAAACCCACCTATCATATTTGGCGGAGAGAATATATACTACTAGCCGGTTGACCTATATACAAGGTATGTTTTTATTTTTCATTTTTCATTTTATTTGGCTATGGTACTTGTCTATTTTTATTAACGGGTGTGCGGAGTTGTATAAAGTACCTGGATCAGGCAGAAATCCAAACGTCCAGACCCTGGGATTCGCGTTGCATCTCTGAAGATTGTGCGCGTGTTCCAACAGGGAATAACATGAATCACAGGGTCTCTGCTAGACTAGGGTTCGCATTGAGGTATCTATTTGTTCTCTCCAGATTGCACCCTTCTAGATCAATGCTGACACCAAATATTTTTCTGTATTTTTGAAGAAACATTGGGATATTCTTTTTGCCTAGAATCCTACTCTTTAAGCCTATTCAATATACAGAATATAAGTGTTAACACAAAAATCTACAGTTGTTCACCCACAAAGCCTACAAGGTGCCAGAGTTTTCAGGATGAAACTTACAACAGTGCTGATCAATCCAAGGTTAGCAGCAGCACTTTTTGAAGTCAGTCCCTGCTGTCACTGGTCAAGTTGTTTGACCATTCCTTTTGCCCTTTTGCCACATTGTATGGTTTCTCCATTTGTACATCATCCCGGCTGCTGACTTTTGCATCTCGCTGACCACTGACTTTTCATTGAGCAATTACCACTCCTGTTGTGGCTAGGACCGCTCTAATGGTGAGCCCTTTCGCTAAGAATAACTCTGTGAACTTCGTTTTCAGCTCCATATTTTATTCCTTGGGGACTTTCACTTGTTTTATTGGATCCATTCTTTCATGAACTCTTCCTTTACCCCGAAAAGCCTTTTGATGCGGTGGTCGGGCTTAGAGCTCAGGTGTCAATTCAGGGAGTTTACTATGAGGGCAGGGGTTTACTATTTTGTCCCTTGCAGCATGCAGCTTCCCAGATGTTTTGCCAGGGTTAGCTCGTGTTTTTCAGCTGAATATTCGGGGATAAGCTCATTCCATCAGGCAATCCCCTCCTCAATTGCTCGAGCCTTTTCAGCATTGCTGCAAGCGTAATCTCTGTGCTTGGTCGGGATATATAATTTCGCAATCGACAAATACCCTTTGGACAAATTTCTTGGCTTCTATTTCAAGGTTGCGGAGTTGAATCTGGCAGACCAAATAATAGCTTTCAGTAGGGGCTCCCAGGACATTTCTTATCAATTCTATTCCACCCTTTTCTCTCCTCAATGTCGACTCTAAGTATATTTTCCTTCTATCGTGTGTAATAATCAAGCTCTCCACCTCTAGCCTTTGCATAGAGCCTCAAGAGTTCTTAACGTCCTTGGATGCTGCCCTTTTGCCGGATGTAATAATGAACTTGTTGTTGTTCACTGTCTTGTCAGTCTGTCTACCACAAGAGTAGCCCCGGTCTAGGCAGCCCATTCCTCAAATTCTCATTCCGATGATAGCCATAGATCTCCTGCCTAAGTACTATAATTCAATTTTTTTTCTGCCATTTTGTCACATAATATGCGAATTGCCAGACAACAAATCTCTGACCCCCACTTATAGCCACACGATTCTGCAAAGAACAAAAGCAGTGAGGACTCATCATTTGGTCAATCATAGACACGGTAAATCAGGTGTCTAATGTTGAAATCCAGTTTCATGCTCGCGCTTAATTCTTTTTTCTTGTTACTTGACCCGGAGATAAAAGGTCATTAAAACAACAGCATGATGCAGAATGTGACTAAAACATTGTCAGCCCACCAGTACTTATGTTCAAAGGCGAAATTCTGTTCAATTTGTTACAATATCACCTTATCATGACATACAGAAATCTTTGCAAACCTGAAAAAGCAAGAAAGAATATGACGCTTTATTTCTACCAGTCCATGAACCTGAGAAAGCTGACAAGTGACGCTGGCGATGCTAACGACCAAGATAACGAGGACGCTGCTTTTGTGGCGTTTTTTAGGAGAAATATTGCATCTGGCTCCAGCACCCATCCACAAGCTGCAAAGGCGCCACCTACCCCAGTGAGTAGGAAATAACCCTGGCACCGGCTGCTTAACTGATAGGCTCTGAGGACACAAACGATTTGGGGTGCTCATTGATGAATATCCTGATGGAGTATGAAGCAATCAATGATGAGGGCTTGGCCAAAGACGTTGCTTACCACAGGGCAAGAGCTCCTTTTTAACAACATGTCCAAAATTTTCGCTTGATCCCCTTCTTAGAAAGCAACATCATCATAAATATGAATGGCAACATGCTTCGCCACAGTATGAAAGGGCTGCTCATTCTGTTGACAGAAGAACAGGCGCAAGCCCAGCAAGACAGCGAACTGTTAGTAGATCCAGACCTTGAAAGCATCAGTGTGACTATTTATGGGATTGCGAATAGAGTCTGACAAATGAATGCTTCACCAGCATTTATGGAAAAAAGCCCATCGATGCTCTGGAGAAGGCATCTAAGACTAGGACCTCCTTGGTTATATTGATTTCTTTTACAACAAGTTCTGCCTGTTTCATGAGTTTAGAAGCTTCAAGCGTAAAATGTTCAAAGGCAATGATCTAAGAGTAAAAAAGTAAAACAAAACAAAACAAAACAAAACAAAACAAAACAAAACAAAAAAACCCAAAAAAGCAAGAAAATTGGGTGAAGCTGGAAATCCAACATAAAATGCAGCAATAAACCTGTACCAGCAAGGGGTTTAGACATAACGTCGGGATGCTCGTGGATGTGTACACTCCGAGCAAGACATATTATGAGAACATAATCAAAGAATGCAGGATTGAGCCTTACAAAAAAGAAGATAAGTGGCTACTCAGACAGAAGGAGCAGTAACATTCCAAGCTAGTCTTCAGGCTGAGGCACCGTTAAAAGATCGCATGGGGCAGAGGACCCTTGCTCTTTGGCGCAGCAACTTTCTTTTTCAATCTAGTAAAACCACGTATTCTTCGAGCTTCAATGAGTTAAAGCTGCTCGGGTAGCTCTTCTCCTTAACCAGGAAGGAGCTTTAGCCCTTCACTTTCTTATATATTTAGCACCTTGTTGACCCAAGAGACATTGTTGTAGCAAACCATCACCTTCTGCTGCTTATCCTCGTTAAATATGCAAAGGACTTCTTTGCACTGTACGTCTATGACTTTGTACAAGGGGGAGGGGGTTCGAGAAGGACCAATGAGACAACGATAAAGATCTCTCTCCGCTTCCACTGCATGACATCGGGCGTTTACGATTTTATAAGCTAACGTAAACACGCCTTATCCGCGTCCTGTCCCGTCGATTAAGCCGGCTTACATTTCCTAGGGGTGTGACCGGCAGAAACTTACACATCCTAAATCTAACACTTAAGCTATTACAGGTCGTATACATCGAATCTACAAATACACCCCAATGCACGTTTCAGCATGGCGATTGTTGCAATTTTCAACTATAGTAATTACATAGTGATCTACATTGTCTTTAACATGCACTTTTGTGGTCTACGGAGCTGAAGCTAGAGAGAAAATATGCTATATGGGTTTCGAGCAGGGGTACTCAACTATGTCGAAGTTGCTAGCGAGTGGCGTCATTGGACAGACGGGGCAATTGTCACCACTGTCCGTTGTCAATACATAAGCAATGCGCTCGGCTAACACACAGGAAGTATCACGGTCCCTCCACAAAATTTTGCGGAGGGACCGTGGACGTATGAATCGCTTTGGTAATGTGCCTTACTATGATCACACTCTTTTAGTTCTGGTAGTATGCCCGCTCATATATAAATAAACATTAATAGCGGAGCGGCCTCTGTCAATTTTAGCACAGAATGTCTCCTAGTAAATATGGAGTCTTCTCAGTAACTAAAGGCTGACGGTAGCCAGCTTCACTTTGACACCCTGACCATTTCGTCAGGAGTTATTTGACCTCTATTTTTCCGCAGCCTCATTGATTCCCCTTTTTAGTCACTTCCAACAAGGGAAATTCTCATTTCTACCCTTTTCTTAATGTTAACGCACGTTTTAAGGCGAATTCTAATTCCAGGTACTAGTTGGTTCAAGAACATGTTAACGATCACTTCGAGGCACTGCAGCGTGGCTTCAATTAGTGGCTACCAGCACGCTATCGCCTAGCGCCTTCTTTACCTAATAACTATTTGTACTTAACTTTGAATCATTTCAATCCACTCTAATTTGATTTGTAATTAGCCATGGATTGACTGCTTACACAAACAGCCTGGCGGTCAGATTGATCAAGGTCGAAGTAGCAATAATTCTGGCGGGACGTTGATCAGTAATTGGACGATGTCGTTACCTACTAAGGTCCTCAGGTGCGCGCGTGCTACTTTGTACTTGAGCCTAAAATAAGTTTCCCGAAGCTTACATTCAAAAACGCTGGCTGGTCAATAGGGACGCACAAAAAACTATAAAATTAAGAAAGTTCACGAGTAATTTTTGAAATACGAAAAAAAGTTTACTGTAAGTTACGGTTGTTGTCATTGAAAAAAAAACACTTAGGCATATTACGCAAACTTTCGAAAACAATTGTTCCTATTTTTGAAGGTCAGTAAACCAGCTAATACCATGGTTTCAGTAAGTTGCGACGGAACGATGTTCCGATGTTTTACAGGACAAACTGGATAAAAAGTTGTGATTGACAGTAAGCCGTAAGGACTGACGTTTCGAACGATCAAGGGACCGTGTTTCCATGAGTGAAGTGAATTATCCCCCCTCGAAACTCTCCTTGAACGAAGAGAATAGCTGCCAAGAATACATATTCTATAGGAAGTGTCGCTAATTTATACACCAATTTATCAATTTGATAATCATATGTACAACGACAGTCCCTAAACACACAAGTATATAAACAACACAAAGCGTTTCTTCGCAAACGCCGATCACGCCTGTTCTGAATGTGAAATGCAATAGAGCATAGAGGTATATCTGGTGCTAATGTGTTAATGTAGTTCTCACCTCTTGACACCTCATGTTTCGCGATGTAATCTGCAATTGCATGATATGAATTTTCTTGCCACCGTGAGCAAACCAGCACTATCATGATTATATTGCTGGGAACTACTGTACATGTCAAAATACCGCAACCTCAGCGACATGCGTAGAGATGCAATGAGCAATTATAATAAAAGACATGATGAACTTTTGTCAGTTTATAATGGCACTTGAGTGAAAACTGGGAAATTCATGAAAAAATTCACTGGCTGACAACTCCACGATACTGGCCACGGTCCCTCCTGGGACGTATTTTGACTGTCATGTATTTCCGGGTAAACTTTCTAGACGTTTCGGCATCAAGTCGTTAAGGCCTCTCAGTTCGGAGAGAAAGTCGTTTCTTGTCGACCTCTCTGTTTTGTACTGTAAGGGGAGAACCATTTGATTTTTTTGGATGGGTATGGAGGAAATGGGTATGGGAACAATTTTTTTTCCCTGTCATAGTGACAGCAATTTTTTTTTTCTTCTGTCAGAGCTGCATCATTTTTTTTTTCAAATAGAGTAGCAATGCAATTTTTTTTTCTTTGTCATCAAGTTTGTGATGCGTTGTATATAAGGGAGCCGTCGTTATTTACGGCCTGAAACTCAGAAATTTCAAGTGACCCCCCCCCCTGTCAACCATGATGAATTTGAGTAACTCCTCTCTCTAACTCTGAAATTTTTGAATCATCCCCCCCTCAGAAAAGTTAAATACATGTATTTGTAAAATTTACAAAATACAGCAACAGTAAAGACCTTTGAAATCCTGATGTACTCTGCTAGACTACCATCAGTTATCTCATGATGGTTCAAAAAAGGTGAACCCATCAAAATGAAATTGCAAGTCACAATAAAATAAAGGTATAAAAGCTCACGCAGTATCTAACCATATAGTATATTGTTTAATTTGGATGGGTATTATGACAGAGTTTTCACTAGGATATCTGACCGGGCAGAATTTAAAAGTACAGGGGGAGAACACGTGAGAGGCTTAGGGGGAAAGTGTCACAGGGGCTTTCCCCTATCTTGCATGGAAAGTTTAAGATATTGATGTGTGCAATGGTGCAGTCTGGCGCGATCTGAGAGGTGTTTTTTAATTTTTTTATTAAGTGAAACTGTTAGAACACCCCAAGGGGGAGAGCACGAAATTGAAATCGTATTGGAAATTTTGGGAAATTGATGTGTTTAATGGTGCAATCTGAGAGGAGTTTCAGGTTATTTTGCATTTGGTAAAACTGTTTGAAAATGACATTGAACATTGCAATATTTTTTTACATTTTATGCATGATCAGTGTTTGTGTCACAATATTCAACAACCAAACAATGACAATACAATTTGTGAAAAACAGTTCTGTTTGCCAGAGACTGTAGATAAATAAATATACAGGAACAAAAAATCTGTGACCTTCTTTTGTCATTTCTCCAGCTGCCAGCTTCTAATGAAAATCATGAATATGGTATGTTTAACTGTCAAAATGGTCATTGAACTGAGGTAAATAAAACATGTTTCTGTGATAATAAAGGATGAATTCACAACAGTTCAGTTTTGTCCTACATCCTGTGAAAATTTTGAGAAATTGATGTGTGTCACGGTGCAGTGTAGTGCAATCCGATAGGTATTTTAAATTTGTCTTTTACCAGTAAAACTGTTAGAAGAGCCAGGGGGGGGAGCATGAGAGGGGATGCCTCCCTCTCGCATTGGAAATTTTGAGAAATGGGTGTGTGCAATGGTGCAATCTGAGATGTGTTTCAATTTATTTCGCCAAAAAAAAATTGAGTAACCCCATCCCTCTTCTTTCTCTCCACATTTTGAGTAACGCCCCCTGAAGTTTTCAATTTTTTTAGTGACCCTCTCCCTTGTATTTCATTACATCTGTTGTTCCTCAATTTTTCATTGTCAACTTGTACATCTTCCTAATATATTTATATTGAGAGAATAATATATTGATTTTAACACTAGTTTATTGACTCCTGTCTTTTGTTTTAAAATTTTCACAATTTACATAAGTCAAAAAGTCCCCTTTAGATAGTGCCTATGCCGTTGAGATATTGCAACAGAAATCCTGAAATATGATTTCTTGGGTCAGAAAAAGGAAGGAAAACATTGAGTGCACTGAGGTGTAAGTAGACCTATGTAGTGCATGCTTATATCATAAGTGCTGGGAAAAAACATAAGAATTGCTTGTGGTAAAAACATTTGCGCCGCCTATGGCGGCGCGCCGGCAAAGAATACATGAGAATAGGGTTTCCAAATTTTGCTAATTTCTGGTGCATTGTGACAATTTTTTTTTCACTTCTGTCTGTTATGACAATTTTTTTTTTCTCAGACCATGGCAGGATCAACTTTTTTTCTTCTATCTCACCTGGCCACAATTTTTTTTCTCAAAATCCTCCATACCCCCCCGAAATCAAATGGTCTTCCCCTAAGTCGTTTCGGCACCTCGACATCTATTTACCACAGGCTTCCTCGATGAACTGCCTACAAAGCCTAAGATTAAAGTCGTTACAAAGTAAAGCTCTAAATAGTATAGTGTCAACATTGCCATGTTCTATCTTACAGGGAACATGGTAGCGAATATAGGTTAGAGTAGAAGTCAGGTCTCGCTGCCACACTCTACGATAATGAAATCATGAACTATGCCCTGTAAATCGCAGAAAAACCATACGCGCAGATACGGATATCTAGCTTATGTTACACAACTGGTAAATGACGTTATGCTAGTAAGTACTTCGGTTTTACAAATACAACGTTTCGGCAGAATTTTCAGGTTGTGAAGGGGTTACGAGAATTTGTTTCAACGTTACCGACGTGGCCCTAACCGATGTATAAGTTGGGCTTAACAATGCCGGTTAAAGAGCATTGTCATGTCGTATACGCCGGCCTACGACATGGATAAGCTGACGGTTAAGTAACATATCGCTAGGTAAACAAGCGACTGTTCTCTACCGGTCCAGTCGGATCAGCCATTGAACTGGTGACGAACCGCTGAAAAACCGTTGCTAAACTAGAAGAGTTAACGGCTAATTTCGGCAAGTGTTCGGCAAGTATCCATTTATGAAGACACACTTAATTTGTTCTTAGAATGTCGAACTCTCCGTCTCCTCCACCTGAGTGTTTTTTTTAAAGCTTTGCTAATACTGTGAACACACATAAGTAATTATATATTACGTATTCATATACACTCTTAAAATGGGACGGGGGCTTTGAAATGCGGAAACAACGCACTCATTCCCCAAAGTAAGCCAGTCGCAGTCGATGTTTTAGGGTGGTTTTGAGCTTCCGCTACTAATTTAAGGGGTAGGTAGACTTTTTAAAGCGTATATAGTGATTGGTAAATAAATACTATCATTTTAAGGCGAGGTAGCCTCAAGTTGCAGAATTAAAGAGTCAAAAAATCACTAGTTGCCCGGTCCAAGCCTTTCATATACTACTTATAGGAACACCTATCTCTTTGCTTATATTGCGTTCACCAAATTGTGGCATTTTCCAGCAAGGTGAATGGTACCTTTGTGAGCTAAATTGAAAATTAGACTGATTCATGGCCATCTTCACATGGTCACAATCACGTAAGTAAAACTACTTTTCCATGCTACTAAATCAAACAGTTCAATTACATTATTTACCATGACCATTATTGCATAAAAGGGTTTCTTACCTGTGTAAGGTTTTAGCATTTTCCTAGCTATATGGAGAAAGAGCAATTCTTTATTGCTGAGAACACGTAATGTTTCTCTGATTAAATCCTTTTCGGGGATCGTCTCTTTCAAGATGTCCTCATGTAAAGTTCGTTTTTGTTGGTCTGTAATTTGCATATTTGTTTCACCCACGAAATACACATGTGGTTCGCTATCTGTGTTTTCAAATAAAGTAGGAAAAGGAAAAGTTCAAAGTCATAGATGAACAAAGGCAATTAAAATGATATATTATTTGAAAGCTTGATGGATATGTTCCGTATCCCCTCTATACTCTATGGACATAATAGGCATGCTTAGCCACTAAGAAATTAATAAAGAATAATATTAAACAAATTTAATGAATTGCATTGATACTATTCACCATTGTAAAAAAATGCCCTGTTTGTCTAGTTTACAATATTCCAAATAATATGATTTATCGATTCATTCATCTTTCTGTTTACATTTAAAACATAAAATTCCAAGTCAATAAATAAACATACCAATCAGAGTAGCTGCTTTACTGGTTAGTGTTTGTATCATAGCAGCACCCCCACTTAAGATCATTGAACAGGTCAAAGGTCATATTGCCACAACATTTTACTTAATATAGAAAACAATCTTTTAATTGTAATCAGTGTTGGAAAAAATTATGGACGGATAATTGCATAGAGTAATTTAGTATATTTTTTTCCATCGATAGGTTAATAAAAATGCTGCTAATAGACTGCTAGAAAAATCATTTGTAGATTTGTTACTATTTCACTTATTTATAAGTGTTCAATATTCTCGATGATAAGTAAATGGTTGAAGATTTAGTAATATTTGAAGCCAGAGAAAACGTGCAGCAAATATTTGAATTAGTTTGCGAAATTGCATTTCACAACACATGTTTGTATATAGTTACACAATGTCAATGGATTAAATAGTAATTTTCATAACATTTACATGCCAGGAAATATATCTCCCTTTAATTTTTAATTATAAATTCTTTCCTAATTTTTGTCATGTAATAACCTATAACATCACACTCACCTTTGATGCTAACCTTCTTCATGTACTCTTCAACAGAATCACACAGTTTTGCAGTTTTCGAAACTATGGATTCGTCGATACCATTACCTTCCATCTCTTCCTTTGTCGAATTATAGTTTATTATCAAAACGTTACCATAGTGTTGACCCGGCTTGTGACAAGATATATATCTAGTTGTATCACATTTGTGCTCGTTACCATCAGACATACATTTGTTTTCATCTTTGAGAAATGGATTCATCCCAAAAAGTGCCTTTAATGTGCGGGCGTGGTCATGCGTAACCTTTATATATATATTTTGTTCTAAATAAGGCCACAATACAAATCTTCCCATGTGTTTTACGATTGCTCTTTTGTGTTGTTCTTGGAGGCCTTTCCATGTTGTAAAGCACTTTCCATCCTGCCATAGCTTATAGGTGTTTTTGTCTTGATAGCACCACACTGCCTGCCACATTTCTGCTGCAAAACATTCTTTTTTAAGGTGTTTAGACTCCCGGTCGCCCACCAAAACAACGAAATATGAGTCTGAAAGAAATAATATAGACACACAGAGCATATTACATTGGCTGTCTTTGCAATTTCCAATGTGTGTAAGATTATTGGTATATCCGTAAAGTAAAATTGACGTGCTCAAATACATGTAAAATAAAATGACCACTTCTCCGTCGCCAAATTAATGTAGTATAGATCTTTTTTAAAAATTTGCTAGCAGATCAAAGGGTGTGAAGAAGAATGACATCGATAACAACAAAATAGAGTGCATCTAATGTAGTAACAAGATAATTATACAGACATATACTATCTGCATTATTACGTCCACGTTTTGAGATCTGCTCGATACATTAGAATAATCTCACTTTTACTTTAGCTGAGCATGAAAGTATCATATTTACATACCATATAATAGAATTTAATAATTATGCTGCTAAACCCTCAACACAAGACCGATCGCTATACTGATTACGGGTTACATTATGATACGATATGTAGTGTACTACCACCGTGTGAGTTGAAAGTAGTACGGAAGCAAGACGTGATATTGATATTCATGCAGAGAAAGTCTTCTCTTGTTTGGAAAACTTGTACATGATTTTAACCACAACTTTAGACGTCAGGGGACAAACATCGTTTATTTCTTTGGTAATACTCGCTTGAACATACCATTTTGTAAAGTACATAAATAGCCAAGGTATGTCTAAAGGTGTGTCTTAAAAATTCAGGATTTTTGTTTCTTTTGTGTTCTCGAATTCGTTGTTTCGGAAAAAAGATTTTGTACATCAAACAAACATTTATCTGAGGTGTTACGTTTTAGTATGGTGCCTCATTACCATCAGAGAGATAATTTGTTTCTCGTTTCTTTCGTTGTATGTCGATTGTTTGTGTGCTGTGGTGGAGAATATTGCTTTAAATTTATCTTCGCTCATAAAGTTTACAGAGAAAAATGATATGTTGTAATTATCATCTCTGCCGCTGACTATGCAAGTGTACTTCATCTTAAGAATACATGTATTGTTGACATTTATTATAGACGAATTCAATTGTTCTATATGTCGGCTATTAAGTGTTTTATATTCCTTTTCATTTTTACCAACATTTACGCGCACAGATTTTGTAATGG
>LD343749.1:161717-190957 GCA_001465055.1 Ptychodera flava | reverse complement strand
GTCTGTCTGTCTGTCTGTCTGTTTACACGATTACTCAAAAACACCTTAACGGATTCAGGTCAGATTAAGTGGAAAGGTAAGTTTTGCTACTAGCAAAAACTGATTAGATTTCGGTTAGTGTGGCTTGTATATTAATGAAGTTATGCAATATCGTTTTTTTTCCGTACAATGGTTTCCCTATTGAGATGGAAATGAGAGTGTCGACATACATCAAGAAATACTGCACAAAATTTCATGAAACTTTTCACAGATGACAATCTCAGAACATTGTCATGATACTGTGAGTGTCATTTCAATTATCTGCTCATTTGCATATTTAATTAACATTTGATATTGGTGACATAACTCTTCAATTCCTGCACCAAACTTGATGATACTTGCAACAAATATTGACCTGATATATATCTAATTATACTCAGAAGCTTTTGGCAGTGTCAAGTTAATAAATAGCTCATTTGCTTATTTTATGAAGTTCTGTAATAAGTCATATAACTCAAATATAAATGCGCCAGATGTGATGAAATCTGCGGCAGATACAATTCCGAGTGATATCTAACTGTGGTGTAAACCATTAAGTAATGTGAAGTTTATCAAGGGTTCATTTGCATATTCAGTGAACTTTGTAATTAGGTATATAACTCTGAAATTACGGCACCAAAGTCAGTGAAATCGGGTACAGATATCAATCTTATAAATATCTAATTGTACTAAGAAGAATTTGGCTGTCAACTTAACAAATAGCTCATTTGCATATTTTATGAAATTATGTAATTAGTCATATAACTCCTAAATAACTTCACCAAATGTGATGAACTCTGCTATAGATACTGATCCGACGAATATCCAAGGGTTCATTTGCATATTTCATTGACTTTGTGATTAGTGATATTACTCCAAAATTACAGCATTAAATTTAATGAAACTTGCTAAAGATGTTGTTCTGATAAATATCAAATTGTACTGAGAAGCATTGAGCAGTGTCAAGTTAATTAATAGCTCATTTGCATATTTCATGAAGTTTGATGATTAGTCACATAACTCCAAAATAACTGCATCAAATGTGATGAAAACAGCTGCATATAATGATCTGACAGATATCTAAATGTGTTGTAAACCAATCAGTGGTGTGAAGTGAATTAATGCTTCATTTGCACATTTATTAAACTTTGTAATAAGTGATATTACCCAAAAATAACAGCATCAAATTTTATTAAACTTGCTACAGATGTTGATCTGATAAATATCCATTTTTACTGTGAAGCATTGTGCAGTGTCAAGTCAATAAATCGCTCATTTGCATATTGCATGATGTTTTAAAATTAGTCATATAACTCTGAAACAACTGCATCAAATGTATTGAAAGCTTTTGCATATACTGATCCGACAGATATCTAACTTTGTGGTAAATTGTTTCGTAGTGTGAAGTCAATCAAGTGTCCATTTGCATATTTAATGAACTTTGTAATTAGGTATATAAGTCTGAAATTACAGCACCAAATTTGATGAAACGTGCAACAGATATTGATCTGATAAATATTTGATTGGGCCTTTAAACATTGAACAGTGACAAGTTAATGTAGGGCTCATTTGCATATTTAATGAATTGATGAGATTCGCTACAAATGTTTATCACATCAAGATATATCAGCTGTGAAAGTCATTAAGGTGTGACATAAGAAATAATGGATAATTTGCATATTTAATGAACTTTTCTTATTAGGGTTATATATCTGATTTGACTTGATCAAAATTGGCAAAACTTGGTATGTTTATTGAAGATACTATTTAATACATTTTCATAATTATATATATATATATATATATATATATATATATATATATATATATATATATATATATATATATATATATTTATATATATATCTGAATTGACTTGACCAAACTTGATGAAACGTGCTGTGTACATTGAAGATACTATGATATAACATTATTGAAAATCATTGAGAAATTTCACTTCAGCCCATTCCTTATTAACATACTAAATGAACTTCACTAATTAGGGATATATATTTGAATTGACACCACTGAAGTTTATGAATCTTGCAATATATATTGAAGACACTATAAAACAACATTATTGAAAGTCATTAAAGATGACTCACTTACTCACGGCGATCATGCTGTGAGTGAGTGGGTTCGAATCCCGTTTGGGTTATAGTAAACGTTTATATTTATATTACTTCAGCCAAATCCTAATTTGCATATTTTATGACCTTTCCTAATTAGGGATATTTATCTGTCTTTACTAGACCAAAGATGACGAATTACTTTTTACATTAAACATACTATGATACAACATTATTGAAAGCCATTGAACATTTCTACTTCAGCCAATTCCTAATTTTCATATTTAATGAGAACATTTCAGTCAATTCATAATTGGCATATGTTAATAAACTTTCCTGATTGGGGATATACTTGGATTTAGAATTAATCTGTGCCGAATATTATTCATTATGTTGATCATAACACTTTAAATGAAGTTGCAAAGATGTGGCAAAGGTTCAAATTTACACATAACTGCAATATAATGAAACACGTGAGCATTTTCAGTTCATATCTGGTAAAATTTGTTTATTATTTCGTTTGAAATTGAAAGCATGTGTTTTTGTATTGTTTTTTCAGTTGTAGTGCATCTTTTTTATGATTTATTTCTTATTTTTGTCATCAATATGTTGTGTAAATAATTCAGCTAATCAATCGATTAGTCATGATAGTGATAACAAAGTATCGGCACATTCGTACACTGAGCTACGCCAAACGTGTCTGCTAACTAAATGATAACAGCACTTACGGATGGATAAGGAAAATGTATATTTAGTATAACGTATGCGTGCCTCTAGTTGCAAATCTTTTGTGCTTGTCTGTATAATACCTGGATAAACAACATGTTTGCACTGACTTGCTCTCATGACAACAGTTGAATCCGTCGACAGTAGAGTTCTAAAAATGAACCCTAGTTTTGACTGATATGCAAGGAAAAAAGATAAAGCACTTAGGTTTGTAAAACAGAAAATATTACCTCGTTGAAAATAAATATGGAATAGGTCTGGTATATTATAAGAAACAGTTGTTATTGTACTCTGTTACATCAGGTAATTGTTTTACTTTTTGGACGCAACAGCGTATTTTCTCTTGACGTCCCTTCGGCTGATACTCGACGTACAAAAACGCCATAACTATGCTTCTGATGACAGCGTTTGCAAGTCTACTGAAAGAAAACTACCTCCTGTCTTTTGTTTGCAAATCAAGCTATTGCAAAATTACTATGACCTGTGTCACTCTCTCTAGGGGACTTTGTTTGTATATCCGTGTGTTTAGCGGTCAAAGGAAATGATGTCCTAAAATGTCCATTAGCTTAGTGCAGAAGTGTTCATTAACTAAGTGCAGGGTGACTTTTACAGTAGAAAAATAGTATTGTCAGCAGACACTGCCACTGGCTGAGGAAATGGCAAATTTAAAATAGGCACACTATTAATTTGTGCTCTTCTGGGACAGAATGTGTAGGCGTATGTAAAGGAAAAAAGTTCTAAATGCTAAATCGAAGTTGGTATAGTGTTATGAAGGTATAAACAATGCATATTAAAAACCTATTTCCCGGTTACGAGGCCGTACTGGGGGTTTTAGTGATGTGTAAAAAAGGTAATTTTTTGTAAATGAAGCAGGTAATTCTATGTACATGGATTGGAATAAAATGTACTATCAAATTCAAGGCCAGTTAGGCGTTACAAGTTTACTTATCTGTGATTTTGTGCTTTCCGCATTTAAAAAGAAACAACGTTGCACGAATCTATTTTGACAAAGACCTCTGGGATTCTATGTAAAACAATTTAACTGGGTTCTATGGAGTATTTATTAACCCACATGCACTTCCAAGAGTAATCATTTATAATATAAGATCACTGTGTAACTCAATGAATTCAGCAGACATGACTATTAAATTTAAACATCTCAGTGTGGCTTACACCTATCCATTCACCGAGCTATCCTTCGTGAAGTTGCATTTCACTTTGAAAACACATTGACCTCTGTACGTCCTAACAACCTTAATTTCTGAAAACGAAATCCTTTACTGAACGAGTTGGATCAATTCTGCATCATCCAAACGAATCCCCATATATATTTATGTGTTGTAGAAAATTTCATTTATGCAGTTAGTAGTACATTAATACTTGTTTTAAAGCATATTTGCATGGCATTGCCAAGATTATTTTATTCAACCTCGACTCTCACCATATGTTATGATTCGTTTGGATTACATATCGTTAGAATACCACGACATTAGTACAGGTAATGTAAATTGGTATACATTGAAGTATTACATACTAGGATGGGGAGTCATAGTTTCAATATTCCCAAATAAGAATCATATATATCATGTAATATTATTGATACAACTATATTTTCTGTTATGAAAACGAAATCATGGCAGCCTAAATTGTACATTCATTGTCACTGTCTTTAGCACTCATATTATATATTTTATGTATATTATAAATGAAGTATAATTTAACTGTATTTACAAGCATGATATTTTTTATCTCAAATCAAATAAATGTAGTTATTGGATGATCTTGTGATCTGATTAGTACTTTAGAACTATACAACGTGCAGAGGGTCAAGGCCAAACTATGTAACAACTTGGCCGGATTATTCAACCACTCTGTTTGGAGAGTGGGATTTGGCCGAGCGGTTCTATCTGTTGTCTCTCCGCTAGGTGACTGGATGCCGTACGTTGTGAGTTCGAACCCAATTGGAAACTAGCCGTATACATTGTCAGAAATTAATATAAAGCAATGCCCTTAAAAACAAGAAATGAGACGAAATTAACTACTTGTATGGAAAAGTATTTTGGGAAGAATTAGCATTAGAATGGGGTCAGATTCTTCATAATGAAAAATAATTTCTACGAAATATTCAATCATCATGGTAGCAATGGTGGTACGTTTACTAAAAAGACTTCAAACCGTATGGATGCATTATAGAAGAATCAATGATATGAAATTTGGTAACTGTAATCAACTCTGCTGCATTAGCTTTAAACCAATGGCAGCTTCAAAATAACAATAACCAGCAGCAAAATAACCAACTTGTAGCATATTTTTTTCAGTTTCAACGTCATGACTTGATATAAGACGAAATATTTTCAATCTTCCACTGCCCTGTTCTACCAAAAACAAGATCAGGAAGTGAGTACATGTTGACAATAATGTGTACATCAACGCGGTTCCCAGAAGCCAGACCAGTGCGAAATATAAAGACAAAGACTATAGTGAGAGTTTTAGTCATTTTGTTCAATTTATTCGGCCTCCCTAATTGTGTCCAGTCCGATCAAGGCTCCAACTTTATGTCTGGAATTTTTCAACAAGTAAATAGAATTGGTCATCCGCCTATCACCCAGAAAGTCAGGGTGCTCTTGAGCGATTTCATCAAACTTTGAAAAACATGATTAGGACCTAATGTTTGGATACAGAAAAGCAGTGGGATAAAGGAATTCATGTTCTACTCTTAGCTGTTAGAGAGGAGATCCAAGAGTCTCTTAGTTTTAGCCAATTTCAGATTGTATTTTGATATACAGTCCGTGGCCCACTTAAGCTCTTCAATTAAAGAGAATTTCTTATTAGACGATAATGGTGGCCTGAATATTTTATAATATGTTTCATATTTTCGTACAAAACTCTCTAAAGCTGTGAATTAGCAAGAAAAAACTCGATTCTTCTCAGCAGTCCATGAAAACCAAATACAATAAAAAACAACACAAAACGGAAGTTTGAACTAGGTCAAAATGTTCCTGTTCTTTTTCCAGTTCCTGGCAAACCACTCCATGCTTGTCACTTTGGGCCATATCTGATTGATAAGAAACTGAGCGATTCAAATTACATCATAATAACACCTGACAGGCGAAAACAAAAACAGTTATTGGACATAAATATGCTTAAGATGGGGCACCGGTATCTCTGCCTTAGTGATATTAGCATAGAATTTGCATAATCACGTTTGCAACGGGAACAAAAATATCAAGTCTTTTGCGGGAAAGACGTTCTAAGAACATGCATGCCCGGCGCGCACCACTGTAACGCGTACGATGACAACTTTGTTTGCATGCTCTCCTTCGCATTAGAAGTTCCGTCTGCTTGCTTGCTCGGCTCTTTTTGATTTATACAATTCTTATTTAATTTCATACTCTTCTGTCAGGATTTTGATGGTCCATATCTCGACCGAATTACCAAAGATTGGCCGTTATCGATCATGTTTGATCCATCATCTTTTCGGAACGCCGAGTGGTGCCGACATTGTGGCATGCATTGTTTGTACTTTGTGGAAATCTATGCCGTACAGGTCAGCAATGAATGCTTGGATCCAGAGTCGACTAGGGAGTAAGAAAGAGTGATGGCGGTATAGATTTTTTCTCGAAACTTGACTTTAAACAGAAGGCTTATTTTTGAGTACTCCCTCATATGTATCCTGGCCGTACGTCGGCGGTGGAGAGCAGGATACGCAATAGCTGTGGGTCCATAGCTGTGGTGTTTTCAAACGGGATTCCTGCCTTTTACGGGCTTGTTTTGACTTTATGATTTAACCCAGCCCCCTAAACCAGCCCGTGAAAGGCAGGAATCCCGTCTGAAAACACCACTGACAACTATCGGACCCACAGCTAGATACGCAATTACTTACGAGATACGACAAACTGTAGAGTATGTAACACTACAAATCGCCTTCATCGAGGCCTCCCCGTTGCTATTGGACATTAGTGTAATTTTTGTGACATACCCCTTTGTTGTACTTACATTGGTTCACAGCGAAGATGAGGGCCCCAGCTTTGCGATCATCTGGATCATAACTGTGCCATTGCACTTGGTTGTGTACGTTGAGAGGACCGTCCACCGAGTGTCGACTGTGGTTTCGTGATTATACCATGGTATTTTTTCTTTTTTTGCAACAAACTATGTAAAATGTATTTTGATGTTTCATTTACGAAAATTTGAGATGAACATGGAGTCAATTTACCTACCAAATTTCCCTCATCACCGCGGCTTTGACACATTTTGACTAGTATTTCCTAACTTTGCCGGTAGGTCTGTGTGTTCGCGGCATTGTACGGCCTGTGGTGAAGGCCGTATAACGCCGGGAACACAGAGACCTCGACCTGTACGCAGGCAGTAGCATTTGTTTCAGCTCCCCTGATCATGGTCACATACCAGGGCACCTAAAAATAAACTGATCTTTTGTAACATATAGACATTGTAGCAGCTTTTTGACAGTGGTGCGTTTTTCTTCGAAACCAGAAAACAACAACTCTGCAGCACATTATCTGACATGCATGCTGGCATACAAGAACTGTTTGAAATCTCTCTCTCTCTCTCTCTCTCTCTCTCTCTCTCTCTCTCTCTCTCTTTCTATCTGTCTCAAAAAAATAAAAAATAAAAAATTACATGTTTTATGATCCAGAGGTCAATTTTCAGATTCATTTCACATTTTATTTCATAAGGTTTTATTTCTCCCTCAAATATCCATTCAAATTACTTTCACATTCATTTTTTTTCCTCTCTTCTATTTCAATTTTTATGAATCCTTAAATTCAGTCTATACTTATGAACGATCCAACTATATTAGTAAAACGTAATAAAGGTGAAAATATTTTCTTTGTTATTTCTTCTGTGATAGTATTTACTAATGTGTTTGCTGGTCACCTAGTCGTATCATTCGTGTTTTGTATCTTAACTATCTACAAAACCTTTCAGTGTCTAGAATTCTATCTTCCGAAAAAACAGTGACATGTTTCAGAGTGGACATTTTACCTGTGTGTAGTGTAGTAGAAATGAGTTAAATCAACATTGAGTAAGCTTATAGCAACAAAACGCTCTGTCACAAGTATATATTACTCTTTTGTAAATGATACCTTACTTGTTTATTCACATGCCTCTCATACATCCAGATAGTGTGTTCTTTTGTAATTACAAATAAAAAAACAAAATTATAATTTCAAACATAGTCCCTAGGGTATATGTTTCAAAGCATCAACGACATAAATATCTTATGGGGCATTTGGTAGGCTGTCCGGTTTGAACAAGATCTGAAGCTTCCTGATAAGGCAGATAATTTTGATACTCCTCTAGATTTCAAGGTTAACTCCACTATGCATCATACATCTGCAAAAAAATGACAAAAATTCTTGATTTTGTTGATCAGAAAATCAGGACAACATCCACACCCTTTGTCCATATTTCCGTATTTTACTGACTCCTTACAGTTTGTTAGCACAATATGCTAGCCTTATCTGAACAACTTCAAATACTTACAAATTTATGTACATCTCTCTCCATGAGGAGATATTCAAATAATTATATACTTCATAATTCATTGTAGTATTAGTGTTTGTGAAATAGTAATTTTTACGTAAGATAACTCAGAATATCTTGACCTGAATTTTAGAATTTTGTCGTTTTGTGGTTGATTCAATTTCAAGTGGGAACTTTAGGATCTAGAACATGTTGAATACAATCAAATCATTATGTCATATTATAATAAGCTTAGAGCATAACAGAAGAAAAGCCAGCAATCATTTTTATACTATATAGTGTAGAAAATAAATTTCATCATTTATAGCAAGAAATATAAAATGTGTGCAACTTACTGGTATCATTTTCTTCTTCAGCTGGGATGAAATGATCTTTATCATCAAAAATAATTAAGCCAGCTGCATGTGAAATTTGAAAAAAACAAGAATATTACTGAATATGACATGGAAACACATTATCAATTACCATACAGTAACATTTTCATTTAAAAAGTCTAAAAAAGACATTGATTCCTTCTGCACAATTTTATCTGCATAGTAAATGTTATTGCAAATTAGAACAATGGTGCATCAAAACTTTGATTTGTGTACTCATTTGTGTTTCCAAATCAACATGTGTGGTTTAGTGCAAATTAAAATCTAAACGGAGGTTGATTCAAATGTTTTACTTTACAATACAATATCGAAAAGTACATATATTCTGTCAGATTTGGTTATATACGGCAATTTATCCCCGCTTACGACCAAGACATTCTCAGAGCAATACTCATCAGCATAACGTGTCACAGCCATGGCACATCAGCCATCCCCACGTGATTCGGATTATCATCAGATATTGAGTCTGGTCACCGAGTTGACCTCAACGCGGCAACGGAGTTATATCATACTGCACAACAGCACACAAGTAAAATCAAAGACAATAGAGGGGGAAGACTGTCTATGGTAGACGGCCCCTTGTCGCTTGGCTTGTCTCTCCATAACAGTTACTGTCCGACCAATGTGTTCACTCCACGATCTAAGCACCAGCCTTGCACATAGCCTTTCAGTCTGCTGACATTCATTTGGAATCTATTCTGTTTTGATATTCATATGCCCACAGACTTGGAGCAATTCTATGTCTATGGTAAAATGAAGAAAAAACAATGGACAACTTCGGATGTGAAATTCGTACATGTTCCGGACTTCTTGTAGGCCCATCGAAAACACTCATTTATTAATTAAAAGCGATGAAGTTGGCCATTTTTCATGAATCTTGTTTGATACAAGATACTACTTATATTGTTCGACATGTTGAAAGATACTGAATGAATGGGTGACCATGCATATATTTGACCTTATTTTTATACACGATCAATGAAACGATCGCGAAAATGAATTAATGGTCATGATCATTTCGCCATAGTTTTATGTATCGTGTCCAAAACCGGGGCCAAATATATGCATGGTCACCAATTTCTGTCAACATGTCAAACAATAAGTAGCATCTTGTATCAAACAAAATTTACAAAAAAATAGCCGACTTCGTCCCTCCAAAGTAGCAACATCATCAAACTTTCCTTACCTTTACAAGTGAAACTGAATAATGTCGCACAATATTTGACTTGTAGTCAATGTCAGCGTGTCCAACGTCGCCCGGCTTCGAGTACTTCTATCAAGATGGCGCCGTCTGTATGTTCGGCATGACCTTTTGCTATTCCACGACGTCCATCGCGCTTAGTAACCAAGGAAACTCTGCCGAACGCCAGAAGTTTGGTGATTTCGTCCACAGACATTTGGTGGTCGACAGTAAAATCCCTAAGGCTTTTTTCATAGCCGACGAATGTTACTGCATTTTACAAGCAGTAAAGACGGTCGATCTATCTACATGTTGACGGATCGTATTTTGGACTAGCACTTCTCTAACGAGGATAAACAAGAAAAATGTACGTCCCGAAACGCTCAAAATCAGTGATTTTGCAGGGGTGTAGTGCCCCCAGTGAAAAACAAACATCAAATCATTCCGGTCGAAAAAGGAATGCGTCAAGCCGTAGCCGGGTTCACTAAATAACACCCTGAACAAGTATTTTCGTTCAATTGTAACGATTTAAAAAGCCTTAGGGTTTTGAACTTTCGGCTACCTAATTTGCACATCGGTTTCTTCACCGGGCGCGCGCTGATAGGTCGACTTGTTTTTGAAATGTGTGTCGAGCGTTTTCATCAAAAGTCAAGGGAAAGATCGAAAACACACCCATGGCAAACACACAAAACATCCCAGTGCCCCATCTTAAGCCATATTGAGATACTGATAATCCTACTAAAACACAGCCTGACAGTGCAGTCAGTTCAAAACATTATGAAGATAGTGATATTTCAAATCTTCCCACACCAAATTGCAAGAGGCAACTGATGCGCTTTCCTGTATGGCTGGTTATTACATAAAATTCTGTCCAAATTTTTCTGCAATTACTGAGCCTTTGACTAACTGACTCAAAAAGAAAGTTTGCCAGTTCAGTTTACCATTCGAATTAGCTGTAGATGCTAGTGATAGAGCTGCTGGTGCTGTTTTGCTGCAAGAGGGAAGTCATGAAATAGAGCATCCTGTTTGCTATTTTTGCTCAAATTTAACAAATCCCATAGAAACTACTCTACAATTGAAAAAAGAGTATTTATCTTTGATATTGGCTTTACAGCATTTCGAAGTTTATGTTACTTCTTCAAGTCAGGCAATAATGGTTTATATTGATCACAACCCTCTTGTTTTTCTGCAGAAATTAAAAGGCAAAAATCAGAGATTGTTAAGATTGAGTTGAATGTTACGGGAGTTTAATCTTGATATTAGACATATCAGGGGTAGAGACAATTAAATTGAAGACTGTCTCTCTCGTATTTAGAGTTAATAGTTGTCCAAACTTTTAATATCACATTTGTAACAGAAAGATTTTTTTGAATAGTTTTCTTTGTTGAAGAGGGGGTGTGTTGTGTAGGTCATTTTCCCCCACACTCATCATGGAGCGAGTTTAATTAGTCTAGAACATTATCAAGGTCACTGCCCTTTAACGACCTCATAACATTGAATTCAATTAATGGTGTTTGGAATGTTCTGGAACTTGAATGAGTTGTGTAAGAGAGATTATTTTAGAACAGTAATTAGCAAGTCAATAAAAGTTCTAGATTGTTCTTATATGCTCTTATGTAAGCTCATGGGTATAAATCGGGACGTGCACAGCTTGCAGTTAGACTTTTGGGATCGTGTCTTTTGCATGTTACTTCAAGTCTTTGGAAACTCAAGCATTATTTATTTCAAGACTTTTCAAGACCTTTACTGCCAACGCTAGATTCATACTGTATACTTTGTGCAACTTCAAGCCTGCAAGCTAAAAGGCTGTTCATTCATCCAATGGAATGTTACAACTCTGAGACTGGAGCTTTTCCGTCCTAGCTGAGAGAAGTAGTCTGTACAGTTTTACAGTTTGAATTTTATTCCTGACTTAGCAATTGGTTTTATTTTTGTAATAAATTTCGTTTTATACGGAAACTGCTGAGTTCACCCTTTTGTTCGATTTTTGGGGGGTCACGTAAAATGATGTATACATTTGAAGTATAAGGAAACCGTTTATCATATCTTTTACAGATCAATGGTTGACTCTATCATTTTGTCATTGTATTTCCTACTGGGGAGAGAAACTGCTTCTTCTAATGAAAATAAGATAAATAGTGTCATCGAAGCAGCATGGAATATTATAGTCATATAATTGCCTTTTTTTGATGACATGTACATGAAATGAATGAAAAACAAATCTAGGACTATGTCTTACAAAGCTAATCCACTGCATACAAATTTTATTAAAATGAGGTGTGGTCCAGATATCACTCAAATAGATGCTGCACGAACAGGATTAAAACTACTTTTGTGCACATAGCAGTTGGGATTCCTAACCGAATTTCTACGAGGGGAAAATTGCATCGCAGAGACGGCTAATGTCACAATCATTTTTCATTTCATGAAAAAATACGGTACCGCCAGACAATGAACCGTTTACCTGACTGTTTATGTATTCTTATAAATTAATATGATGGCATGTTAGCCTTTGACATCGGCGTATCAAGTACGGTTTCCCCCAGTTACCGGGAGGAGAACTTTACTGAGGTGCTACCTGGTCCTTGTTAATTTGGATTAGCTGATAAACAAAGGCTGGTTCCAGATGGATTACTCTCTTTGTTCACTCGCCAGCTCCTTTCCGTGATAAGGAGACTAGGAAACTACCCAGAGATTCGTAAATGTAGCGATTTTGCCTGGTGGTAATGTGTGTTTTATCAGACGACCCAGTACTTCTTAACAGTGTAAATGTTCTGCCTGCTTTAGATTAGCCATAATACGATATCTGATATCTGATCAATCAACATGTTGGTTACTGGATCAACACTGAGGTCAAATTTGGAACGGAGAAGCATAATTTCTGTTTTTTCCTATTATTAAGTTGCGATTTGTTGTGTATCATTCATATCTCAATGTGATGCATACAATCTTCCAATTCTGTAATTGCAGTTGAAGTGCTTGCTCTGGTTAATGCTAGGTATAGTAGGTCAGCATAAGCATATGGAGTTTGAGTTAAGGAATAAAATGACCACAAAGAGTTATGTAAAGTGGGAATAGCAGTCATTCCAATACTGACTCTTGAGGTGCGCCGTAATGTAAACTGTCTACTGCGAGAAATGACAGTTAATTGTCCCACCAGTGGCTTACTGACTGCGCATGCGGAGATTCATAATATATTATGCAAGTAACCGGAAGTGTACCCGACTTTCATGGGCTTTGCCATGTTTTTAGCGTGCTCGTAAATAAACAAATATGAAACGTCCGAAGTGTTATTTTATAACATGCCATTAATAAAATATATCTCTTTTATATAGCCAGTATTATTATCCACCAAGTCACTGATACACAATATCGTTAACATCAGAAAAAGAGAGAAAACTTTCGTGCATATTAACAACGACATACACAAAGAATGCACGGATGGAAGTTTGGAAAGGCGCCCTCTTTGTCAATATTAACAAACTCTGCCAGTTTTCAGACTGAATGGTATAGTTTTTAGCTTGCGAGTGGAAGTTGGGCAGGATATTTTCTATTGCAACGATATTGATGGCACAATAGGTAGATATAATGGTAAAAGTTGCCAATTATTATGTCCAACATGTTTACATATTAAACAGAAGATCCTGAAGGGTATCATGTACATGAACTGTTTTCATCAGAGGGTAAACCTATTACAGTTATCGTTAAAACATACATAGCAAATAACAATTAAATATATTTTGTCCTTTACTATTGCAAATTATGAATCAATACAGTTAACATTTCTAATCTAATAACCCTGCCGCGACACCAAGGGCTGAGTTCTGCATAATATTATCCATAGATTAGTACCTGCCTGTCATGTATGATGATAACCATTTCAATGTATGATTTGTGTGCTCAAAGTAGAGAGTCGTTCCAGAAAGATTGTGTGGTCAATGGTATCGAAAGCTGATGATAGGTCAAACAGAACAAGGATGACACATTGTCCTATATCAAGTGACATCATAATGCCATTGTGTACTTTGAGGAGTGCTTTGTCTGTGCTGAGTAACAGCATTGAGAGAATGCTTGATATACATCCAATGTATTTAACGAATATGTGCGTTAACGGAACACAACATTAATAGTTTACGTAACGTGTATCCTTGTATGTGGAACAAATCAGATATGCCTGGCGTATATCTATTCATCAAGACTATACCTAATAGCGATCTTTGCAAACCAACTGTACATTGTACTTGTGCATTTTATTCGTGTACGTACTTGTATACTTAACTATTTCAGATATGTAAAGAATCAATAGAAGTTTATACATAGTTGTATGTCAAGGTTTTCGCCAAGTTAATGTTTTTTTTTCTCTGATGCAATCAGACTGCAGGTTTAATGAAAATGTAAACAGGTACACAGCGGGCAAGATATGCTATGGTTTGAAAAAATCATTTTGATTATTATGTTAATCTTCAAGTTTCAAATTTCTTGTACCTGTCTGATTAAAGTACTTGGCTTCTATTCCTCAGTAATTTCTTAGTTGGTAAAGCAAAATGCCGCAAAGTCAAAACGAGAGGCTGATCTTCTTTCTTGTAAAACACAGCAACGTAACATTTTCATGAGCAAAGTTTGCTCTTATTGATTATACTGCATATCAGCATCAATTTCTCATTCTTGACTAAACGATAAGGCTAGATGTATAGTATTACAACTTTATTTAGTATATTGTTCAAAAAACACAAAACATTATTTAAATTAAAAAACTGTTGTCCGTAATTAATTTCGTTTGCCAGCAATAGGATCAGATTTTTTTTACGTATACCATAAAGAATTTTCAAACAGCCAGAACGCAACGCGTTGCTACCAGAGTGAATTAAAAATCGGGTTAGAAATACTTGCCTTTTGATGCCATCTTGCATGTTCGAGATACATGGCTCAGAAATATGATATGACTTTCGCAATCCACACTTTTTGTACAAAATTCGACCCTTATATAGTTGTGGCTCTACTATTTATTTATATTCGAGGGACTTCAAGTTAGTTACTAAGTTGAAGGGTTGTTGAATTTTTTAAGGCAGCTATCTTGCACCGGAATTAGGATGTTGACAAAATAAGACAAAATTTATTTTATTTTTACCCCTTCTACTTTTGCTTTTCATTTCATGATTCAATGATTGTATTTTATATAATACAGAAACGTTGAATAGACATTTCTATATTTATCTATACGTATCGGTTAGGGGACTCGGGCCAATTTAGTATTAGTATGTTTATAATTGAAGATGTCAAGCAGATTGACGACATTGTGACAGTAGTTTGCGAATCATAGGAAGAGATCCGTCAAATTGACATATAATGTCGACTGAAGACACTGTGCTGCTGTTTCAATGGCAAATTTGTGTGATGTAGATTTGCAGCTACTAGATGCTCGTTCATTTTCGCTAGTAAATGAATAACTGATCACGTTGAAAATTTATAAAGAAAACCCATTTTTTTTCTCCTTAAAACGTACAGTCGACATGCTTTTTTATGTTCCCTTCGCCCAGTTGTTTTAACTGCACCGAATCTTTAGCTGTGAGAAACAATAATATCAAACTGTATGAACAAATCGAACCTATATCTACCTCTCCTTTATTTAAACAATTACCTCTTTTAAACAATTACTAAAACACCCTGATACATAACGTATGGAGATTACAGTGTGTAAACCAGAAGATTTGTCATTTAAATTTGATGAAGAATGAGTAGCTATATTTATTAATGTGTATGAAAATTCAGCTAAAGCAACTTCTTCGCCATTGTCGCCCATGACACTAGTAAAAATGATCAATTTGCATTCAATCTCTAGCCAAATCTGATGTGGAATTATATTTATGATAAAAAGACCTTGTATCCTCTGTACAGTTGCACTTTTGTCGGCGAAACTGGCTCATGAAAGGATCAACTGTTTATGCAAACGTACCCAATTTTATGTTAAGCTTAATTCCCTGCTATGGAGATTTAGTATAATTCAAGTGAGAGAAATCGGCCTGTGCCCTTGCTAAGATATCGGTATGAATGGTATTCATGTGCAGTAATGAGGTCGGAGGACCTTGTGAGTCTTAACTGGACGTATAGAAAGGTGGCTAAGTTTAGGGTCATGATGGACCATAGGCCCTCGAGGAAAATGGGACAGGCAACTGTGATAGAGAACAAAGGGTCTATGGGATTAGCAGCGTGCGATCCTACTTGGAATAATTAAGAGGTGTTAATAGGTCGGGGACGGAATGAGGCTGGACTCGATCGACTGCACAACGTCCGGCTCATAGACACTTGCATGCGGGTATACGGTAATAATGTTTTCGGATTATAAGTTATTTCGGATTACCCGCAAGTCCATTTTTAGAAAGGAAAGTGTTAAAACTATTTTTCCAAGGATTCGTCAAAATGGTTCTAAAGTACTTTTACATATTGGTAGCGAGATTCGATGCAACTAGAAGTCTACAGGGAGTCAGTATGTTGCTGTAAAGTGCCAAAGTTTCGAATAGAAATCTGAAACACATATCACTGCAGTTCCAGATTTGACAGCAGTTGACATCACAGAGTTGTTTACATTCAGCAATCGTCCGTGTATCTCCGAATTTGTCCTGTTTTTTGCAGATTTTTAAACGTCGGAATATTTTATGTGCGAGGAGTGCTCCATGATTCGGTAAAGTATGTATGTACACTACTGAAATGGTGTTGTTTAAAAACTGTGAACGGCAAAATTTGTGAGGACAGCGTTCAGCTTTGTGTAAATGCATGTCTACCTCACTGCTTTTGACTCCAACAACCGTTGTAGAATTCCGATTTATCGCAAAGTTTCGCCTGACAGCGAAAGTCAGTGTTAAAATGTATTTTCTGGTACTTTGTGGGTGTAAACATGTGTAGCATATCCGAACTTTGGTGTTTCTTTAGGCTTAAACAGTACCAAAATGTTAGAGGTTGTGTATTTGAGCTCCGATGGTGTAGTCATTTTTGTATACCCTGATTTTCGTCAAATTTTGCGTGACAGATAAAATAAAAGTAAGATTTTCGTTTCGCAGGACTGGGAAGTGTGGACCTGTCTAACTTGGAAATGTTTGCTGTTATCGGAGATTTTAATGGTAGGGAAAGTAAACTTTAAATGTCGATACCTAGCAAGAGTTTTCTGTAGTGTCTATGGCTAAATGTACACTGTTTTTATCGTCTGCATGAGAGGATTGGCCGGCGCAAACCATGTATGTAGGCTAATCCCCTGAATGCGGAAAATTTCGGCGTTACCGAATTAATGGCTGACACAACGCGTGATATTTGCAGAGCAATCACCGATTGACAGTCAGTTCACACCTCAAGTAAGGTATCTTTTCATAAGGAACTGATTTTAAACCTACAGCGTTTGTGCCGGGGAATCTTGGAATGTGGTGTTTTCCTGTTGGCTTCGGCTAGAATCCAAAACGTGATCTTCATCGTAACCAGAACATTCACCATGACTTGTATAAAAAACCCTCAGAATATTCTGTGTCATAACTCAGAACGTCCCATGCAAGAGCAAAGTGTACATATTCGGAACGTCAGTTTGATCGTTTATAAGATTCAGTGTTATGTACGAAGTATTATTGTCGTTGACCGCTTGGCAAATAAACTTAATATATTCCAAGATAGATCGCACAAATAAACCACAGTAGTTGCCTGTCCCGTTTTTCTCGAGGGTCTTTGGATGGAAAGAGACTTTTTTTTAACAAAATATATATGATTGCAAAGCCTAAGTTATTTTGCAATAGTATGATTGATTTCAGAACATATTGAAAAAAGTAGCTTTCCTTACTATGTGGGCTAAAACAATTACTAGCGATAATACTCTATCATTGAAAAATAAAACAACGCAATGCAACATGATTGTTTTTTCTTACCGGACAGAAAATGTATAGAAACCTGTTATCCGACTCTTAAATTTCGTTCCTTTAGTTATTTCGAGATTGTTCCATTTCTTCTTGACCTTTGATTTGGTCAATGGTTTTTAATTGATGTTGCTGATAATGTAAATTTTGCTACAAGGCTTTTGGATAATATTTTAACAGGATATGCCCCTTTCTAGAAAAACGTGAAAAACAACATAAAAAAAGCCAGATTGAATGAAAAGACACATTTTGAGTGTAATGAAACAAAGGAATGCTCGGATGTTCCCAAAATTGCCCAGTATAGGTTAGCAAGAAATTAACTTGTTCACATGATTGATAAGGCAAATGGGGTTTACTTTATCAAGGAAATTAAGGGTAAAGCTTCAAATCAGAAGGCAGAATGGCATATTTATAACAATTTCACGAGACCTAAGCATCAAATATATACTCTGGCTGAGGTAGATTGTACTCCTGTCACAGATCCGACTGTTATCGCCTATGCTCTTAACTGCTTTTTCTCTAGTATTTCCAGAAAGACGAATATTTCAGTCGACTACAATCCTATTTTTTCCTTGCCTGAGCATCTCAATGAAAACCTCAAGGTTCAGCCTTCAAAATTCAACATCTTCTTGTTCATTTCGTCAAAAAAGCCTTACTTATTTCGAAGTCGACTTGGACTGTTGATGTCCGTGCGAAGTTGCCTTGTACTTGTTCATCTGTAATCTCTTTGTCTCGTTCGAAACTACTAAATACTGGTATACAACGCAGAAATTGTTCTTTTCCGATAACCCGACCTATCCTCTTCAATACCTGCTGACCCTGAACATTTTACAGCTACCGTAAACACGGAAAAAAGAAAAACCTGTAAAACCTCACATTCGTCCGTCCGTCAGGTGTTTTTTGCTTTAACGAGGATGTCTTTTATGTGATTTGTTTTTTCTCCTTTTATGTGAATGATACATTTTTCTCCAAAAGTTGTGGCCAGTGTTTGACTGCCCTGAACCCCTGAAAAATGCATATTTCAGAACAAAAATATTATGGAAAAAATTCGTGCCGAACGTCCTACCGTTTTTTGAAAACAATGTTATTGGAACAGCGCAATTTATATATCTACGTAAATGTACAAGCGTTATAAAGACAGTGGTAGTTTAACACAAATGTCCAATAACAGACCTATTTCTTTTGTACCTGCCATTTCTAAAGTCATTGAAAGGCATATTAACTGTACTTTATATACGAAAAAGTTACTATTGGTGTGCCTCAAGGACATAACGACTTTTCCTTACACAGATATAAACGTTGTTGGTATGGCTGATTTGTCGCACATCGGTCATACCCACCACGTCAATTCAAATTCATGAGTTCACTTTTCGCTTTTAAGCACATACTTATATCTACTTGAAATCTGGGGAATGGTTATTACATAAGGTTACATAAGGCAGTGAATTTAGATTACTCTCTTCATGAGCTAGACTGGAAAATCCGTTTCTAGAGTGGGCTTTCTACGCACCCTGTCAAGAAGAGGGGAGCGTAGGGAGCGTCCTCAAGTGAGGGATCTTTCAGTCTATGCATGAGCGTACCACTGCGGTACGTCCATGCTTTCCATTAGATAGTTCGATTTCGAATAAAGCATGACAAAGTTGTTGGTTTTCAAACTTTTCATACCAAGACAACACCAACGTTCATTATATTGGAAATACTAAGCAGATCTGCTTGGCAAAACTGTTTTTAACGACATTCGAAGCACAGTGAGTATATAATGACCGAGATATTCCACAATGCTCTGAATGCTGGCCGTATAGCATTGGATACTAGCTCCGCTCCTGGATCAATGATTGTAGTTGGCGACTTCTAGCTCCATGTTGTACATGACATGTAGTCTTCGATCTAGACATAACTTGCAGCCACCTACGTGTGTGCAGGGTGTCACTTTGTTTCCCTCCATTGTGATGGAGGGTAACGTAGTGAGTGGAACATGTACAAAGAGGGCCACATAGAACGTACTTATGGTACATCAGTGACCGTAGCCCATGGTAACTGGAAAAAGTCGACAGAAGCCTAACCTAAACTTTCGTACGTAAACATCTTTATTGTGTGACCACAGCATATTTGCTTTGAATCTCCTTGTTTAACATATATTCTCTGTCACTCACTCAATGAAACTTCAATTGACTTCATGCGTGAGTGAGGAGATCATGCCAAGATATCACATGAAATACTAAAACAAATCTTACCATCCAAAAAACAAAATCACATACAAAGGAAACAAATACATAAAAGACACATTGGTATGATAACACTATAACACAATTGGAACTATTTTGTTATTATTAGATAAACAGTAAAAGTCACAGAATATGCTCTCTAAGAGATAGTTTACTCAAAGCATTTAGTGATTATCAATTTTTCTAGTGAAAATATCAAAACTGTAATTATCGAACTAAATGTTAAAGTAGTATAAAAAATTGTAGTATTTAAAACCATATACTATTTAAAAATTGTAAATTTATTCTTTTTGACAATTTTTTAAAGGATATTTCACCTCATTGATACACATTCTTGAATATGTCAAGATTAAAGGTCAAAACATGATGATTGCTGTATTGTTTAGAGGACCTGGATGCATTTGAAGGTTTCGGGATCATATCTGATTGGTTCTTTACTATTGCAAACAATGTTTTGGGGTCATATCTAAGTAGTCCTTTAAAAAAGATCAAGGGACACATCAGGGTGGTCCCCAAAAGTTTCAAGGACTTGTGTGGGTGGTCCCTCAAAATTTCAAGGTCATATTAGTATAGTCCTTAAAAGATTCAGGGACACCTCAGGTTAATAATAATAATATAATAATAATAATAATAATATTTGGTTCTTATATAGCGCACATATCCACAAGTAGATGTGATCAAGGCGCTTTACAAATATTATTACCCCTGGTCACTGGACCTAATATGATACCACTCAACTCCCTGGGGAGCAGACAACAGCTCACATGTGCAGCCAATAAGCGCAGCAGAACTAAACGCACACATAACAACCTCTGTCCTACCAGGTACCCATCACTCCTGGTTGGGGAGAAGCAATGAGGAATAAAGTGCCTTGCCCAAGGACACAACACCACAGCCACGCCGGGGCTCGAATTCACCATCGGTTGGTCCGCAAAGTTTTAAGGACTCATCCCGGTGGTCCCTGAATGTTTCAACGGCTCATCCGGGGTGGTCTTTGAAAGTTTCAAGGTCACATCAGAGTGGTCTCTGAAAGATCCAGGGACATATCAGGGTCGTCCCTGGTTCACTGTCACATTAGGATAGTCTTCGAAAGATTCAGAGACACCTCAATTGGTCCCTGAAAGATTCAAGGACTCATAGACTTAGTCATGTTCACGCTATGATCACAGTTGCTGACATCATTGTCGAGATCGGGAACAGCACTGTCACTCCACAAGGAACCTTGGTAACATACATCAAATTCATCGGCGATATCCAGTATTCCGTAACTTACCATGTAATCCTTTCATTAAATAATTTGGGTAATGGACGTCCTACATTCAGAATCGGCAACCTTTCCCGACGAAGGAATTAGTGCAGTGGACAAAATTCATTCGAACGTCGCGTCGTTTACACAATCGACTTGAAACAATGCAGAGTCGAAAAACAATATGACCCGTGACCTTTATTATGTTAATTAGCAAGGACCATATTATTTGGTGTACGATTCGGTGTCTCGCTTAACGAGAAAAGCAACATTGACTACATCTCCAAATTAATCATGAAGACTGTAACATACAACCACAGCATTTTAAACGGTGGGAAAACGTTACAGCATAAAAGAGCAACATGTACCTTACCAGGGACCTTACACAATCGCGCGATGCGCCCTAGGTGTCCCTGTCGATTAAAATGGAATATGCCATCATGCAAATTGTTTACTGTTAAGATCAGCGTCGCGTTGGCTCGCGACAGCATACTTCAACAAGCAAGTACATTGCCATTAATCGTCAAGACGCTCGTTTAAATCGACTGAAGGTTCAGTCACTGCCAAGTTAATCACATTTATGCCAGGGAGAACATTCCTTGTAGATCTCGTTGCTAAATGAATACGCAAAGATGTGTTTCAGCGCCGGCTGACCAGTCACACATCAGAGCGTCGAGGACGCCGGGTAAAGCCATTACAAAATCTTAACTTCGAGGTGCTGAATATTGACGTTTATGTGCAGGAAGTTGGACCAAATCTTTCCAGTGACTCCTCTGCCTGTCTGCTTTACCAAGTAATGCTTGTAAATGCACAATCTGATGAGCAAAGGTCACATCAGGATAGTCCTTGAAAGATTCTGGGTCTCATCTGGGTGGTCCCTGAAAGTTCCAAGGACTCATCCGGGTGGTCCCTAAAAGTTTCAAGGTCACACCAGGATAGTCCTTGAAAGATTCAGGGTCACATCTTGGTGGTCCCTGTAAGTTTCAATGACTCACCTGGATGGTCCCTGAAAGTTTCAAGGACGCATCGGGGTGGTCCCTGAAAGTTTCAAGGTCACAACAGGATAGTCCTTGAAAGATTTAGGGTCACATCTTGGTGGTCCTTAAAAGTTTCAAGGACTCATCTGGGTGGTCCCTGAAAGTTTCAAGGTCAAGTCAGTGTGGTCTCTAAACGATTTAGGCTCTCCTCGGAGTGGTCCCTGAAAGCTGCAAAGACATCTCTGCACAGTCCCTAAAAATTTCAGACAAAAACTGTTGGTCTCTGCCGTTAATATTTTAAGGTTTCAACAGACAGATGATATTGATTAAATTTCTTTGCATCTACCAGAAATAGTTCATTGTTAATAGATGGGCTGAAATAATTAAGTGATTTTGTAAAATTGTCCAGCATTAATTAGCGTGCTCACAAGAAAAGGATAGTTTAATCAAATTTACCAGGTCTCATTTCCTTGTATATGAAATAAATAAATGTACAAGACATTTTCTTAACATCTACCAAATCATTTGAAAGAGAGATCACCAAAAAACATACACTACAGCAGAACTGATTTGGGAATAGGTAGAAGGCCATTTTACCATCGAAAATTTAAAATTTTATCATGCATCGTTTGGTGAGAACAGTTAATGCCTACAAATCAACCTTGGAAAGGAAATTTGTATTTTGACTTAAACTAAACGAAATTGACGAATCAGTTACGTCTGGGTACTCCTTTCCTGACCGTGCGAAAAGCTAGACAAAAATGTAAAATTTGTTCAAGATGTATTTGATAATTGTGCAATTATCAATAATTTATGAAATTTGCCCCCACCTTCACACAAAAACACCCATAGATTGTTGGATTTTAAATAGATTAACCAAATGCTCAAGGTCTTATAATCACAAAATAGTTCAAATTGTGTTCTATACAAACAAACGAAGAGAAACGGTGGTAACAGCATCCTCTACATAAGAGATGCCTCCAAACATACATATTCTTACAACGATGTTAGGAGAGCTAAGTTCTCCAACATGAACCAAACAAAGCACATAAATTCAAGCTAATGATAAAGGAACTACTCAGGGTAAGGAAAGGATCACAGTGTTCATGCTAAGACAAAACCGATCTGGCTTCGTCTCGCCGTAGCTAATTTCTAACACAAGAAAAGCTGACACTCTTAACCCCTTGACTACCTATGGCGCCGGATATATCCGGCGCCATATTGAATTACCATATACCTTGAGTGCCGGAAATATCCGGCACAGTTAAATAGGCGTATTTGCTTCGTTTTTGTCGCTAAAAATCCCGTAATTTCGGCGTCGGCACGCAGGGCGACTAAGATTGATGTATTCCGACCTGGCCTGAATGTGATTGCGCCCCCGTACGTCCGACTTTGGCCAAAATCCGGAAGCAAATGTCGTGACCCATGACCTCGACCCTGAAAGATCAGGCTGATCACAGAAGCGTTGCGCTGATTGTTTACAGTTTTCAGAAGTACGGACGATCGCGAAGATGTTAATGGTTTATTTTTTTAATAAAATGAAATGTTTATTTATTGAAAACAAATGATTTATATGTAAAATTGTTCTATTAACAGCAATATTCGTGAATGAAACTAGAGGAAATACAATTTTTTACTGTAAGCCAGTGAAATTTTATAGTAGCCATATTATCAATATGAATGGTCACATGACTGGTCATGTGTTTTGTCATGTCATATGTTGTACCCTAAAATGAATTTTTAAATATTGTGATTTATTTTTTGATAAATCATAATCATTTTAGAAGCATGTTTCTGCAAGGAAATCATAAAGCAGGTCTTTACAAATATAAAATGTGTTGATTTTCAAATACAGAATCATGTCAGATGCTGATGGTTGTGGTTCATTTACTCTGCCTTTTGTGAGAAAAATCTGAAATAGGTACATCTATAAATAAAGTAAAGGGTAGTTATTATAACATATATGTAAAGACAATGCCATGAAAATTGCAACTGTATTCAAATTTGCGTCATTTTATGGATTCAAAACACGTCCTGATGCTTCAAATATTCATATTCTTTGCAAACTCTGGTCACATGATGTGTCATGTGATCAGTCACGTGACCTGGAAATGCAAAACTTACGTATGAAAAAGTGGGAAATTTCATGCTGATTCAGATAATATATGGTTTATTGGTACTTACTTAATTTTTACTCTAAGCAGTGTTCATGCAATGACCACACCAAAGATTTTATCAATATTTACATAAGGGGCCTGGTATATAGGAATACATTGGCCTTGGTAGTCAAGGGGTAAACAGTGCACAACATGACTGTACTACACTTGAACAGTCACGGACCAAGTACACAATCAGACAATACCACAAAACATGACACCACACAACGTAACCTCCAACATAATTAGCAGCCGATGAGTGGAACGGCTTCCCTTACTGGCATATGTCTCATGTTTTCCTGTTTTTCGCTAGACAATTAATTACAATATTGCGCTTCAATTCCTCTATCCAGAACAGTTAGTTTTGATCATTTAGCTTCAATAATCTTGGAAAAGGTGATAAAAGCGTGTAATAGCGTTATTGATGACGAGATAGACACTGAGAACGGTTGGATTAAGAGGGGTTCGACCAGTCCGATCTGTTCAGATTCTGTGTGAGGAAAAGTTGGATTGGGTCAATGTTTGGTCCACTGTATTTTTTACCATTTTCACTAATGATTTGCAATTGACTTTGTATAATTTTACCTCAGACATGTATGCTTACGACCAGACTTTACTTACATTTGGTATCCAATGTTAATCAGTCGTTCCAAAACGACACCACCCCAGTTTACGATTTGGTAAGTATGAACGTATGGTAATCAATGATGACAAATCAGCTAGCCATATTGGTTGGGTTTCACCAAAAGGGATATGAAGACACTATCTTTGATAGTCTTGATATGCCATTTATGACAGTTATATCTCTTGCGTTTCATCTAAGAAGATCTAAGGTTTTACAAGAGTTATTTTTATTGCTTGAAAAAAAACGTATTCTTATGCCTTATTCTGAGTAACGGAGTAGGTTTACTTCTACGATTGTCCATTTCACGTAAGAAAAGTTCTGTGCTAAAGTTTAATTCAGGCAGCTATTGATTACCGTTGTGTAGGTTGTGGAAATAGGGGTTTAAAACATACTGAAAGAGTTTATTAGTTGCGGTAAAGAATCCCGAGAGTTCGTTTCGATGTTGATCTAAATACATCCACCGATTCACTCTTTGAAGCAGCCAATGTTGTTTCCCATAAAACAACACATATTTTATTTTACATGTGTTTTAACCTACAAATGTTTTCTGAATAATATACCAAAGAATCTTTCTGAGAAAATTTTACCATTAAATGATGTTCGTGGTTATAAGAAGAGCTCTGCTCCCCTACGTAAATTGATAATTCATCAATTTCGCAAACAAACAGGGCAGAGGACATTTTACGCGTGCAAGTTTCAGGGACTCAGTTCCTGATGATATTCAATCAAGCCACACTGTTGAAATTTTTAAAGCTTGACTAAGTGTTTTATTAGGGATAATATCGACAAATGCTATCCCCCTGCTTTAACCGATTGAAATACAGTACTTTGTATAACTTTATCCGCTGTTAAAGTTTTGTTTTATATATAAAGCTTGTGGTATTCCAAACAAATAAACACAATCAAAGCAATAATGACTTCAACAAACATTACTTACCCTTTGGTTTCACTTGATCTTTAAGTATATCTAGTTCATTCCAGTGGTCGAACTGTCGATCTCGTATATTTGGTGTAATCAATATTCGGCATGGACTCTCTGCATCTATTACCATAACTGCAGTTACTGTCCGAAAATGATCCCTTTCTCGTCCAGGCTGATGATCTTGCACTGTGATGTGTCTATATTCTGTGAATATCTGTTCCAGTTCAGTTTTTAATGCTTTGGCAGCTTGTTCATGGAGCTGATTTTTGGCATGTACTTCGATTAAATCAGTGCCTCCTGTGAATTTGACATAAAAATGAGTTATTTATGTAAGGACTAAGGCTAAGGGAAAGAAAAAATTACTTATTCCTGTGAATTGAGGCCAGAAATGTCTAATGAATAAATTTGTTTTGTGAGCTATTTTGAAAAAAACTTCTTAAGTTGGCGGGAGAAGTGAAAGATATTTAAAAAATACCCTCAATCTAATTCTTTAGGCTGTACTATTCCAACTAACAGTACTTGACAAAATGATTGCTATACAGCACTATATATAAACATATATTGTACTAATTATGTCCATTTGTCAAAATATGTTACATATACTTATCCCATAGTGCTTTTTTCTGTTTCACGTCATCGTATCCGAGTATTTTTCGCGGAGCCGTACAACTTCGAGCCGAAGTCGAGAAGTTGTGCGGCTCCGCGAAAAACACAAATATACGATGACGTCAAACAGAGAAAAATACCATGGGATTATCTATTTATCACATGAACAGTCTTCTTATTTTTCTTTTTAAGTGGATGGATCAAAATTATCCTAACAAATTGCATGAATTTTGTTGCAATTTGTGTTTTACTTACGCGGATTACTCTCATTTAAAGAATAAAACGGCCCGTCACATAGGTGATTCTTTCATTCATAAATCCCATCAACCTGAAATTGATACAACGAATGGTATCTCCACCAACCAGACGTACGGATTTGGTCACGTGAACGTGTCAATCATTGTCTCGCGCTGAACGGATGCCAAGGCAAGTCTGCCATCGGCGGACGTACTTTTCACTGTGCTGGCGACGGATAGCCATGGTATTCAGAGTTATTTAGAATATTTATAAATAGATTTATGAAGTAAATGCAACGACACGATTGAAACAGTAATTCTTATGCTCAGAGATGTCGTGGCTTTTAAAATATCACACAAGTTTACGTCCTTGGCGAGCGCGAAATATTCCGTTCGATGACAAACTCATTGCGTGTTTGTGCCCACAACGCTCGTCAATCCCGATCTAGGTCGACAATGTTTTCGTCCTACGGATTTTGATGTTTGCAGTGACACATATCTCGCCCGTGGATACATCCTAATCTTGTTATTTGACTGAAACTCTGTTTTGAGTGTTGTCCGATTCAACTTTAGAAGTACACCGGATTTCACTGCGCTGCACACAACTCGACAGCTTATGTCTTCGCTACAGCCTTAGGCCGAGCTGCAAGTTTCATTCCGACCGAAAATTTTATGTAATTTTTGAGCGATGAAGGAAATTTATTGTTATTAGTCAAATGACTTTATGCTTGTGCCTCCTATATCGCTTTCCCGAAGATTATACTGTACTCATTTATTCAGTTGAACTTAGGTTAAGGTGTAGGTTTCGGTTTTATCGCCAACCGGGATCACTAGGTACGATGTCCACATTGAGCCTACACGACTCGACTGGAGCCGCGACGTTATCGCGTTACTGAGCCATAAAAATAAAACGATCGATGGTAACGCCATTCGATTCTCGGGAAAAGCTAAAGTTTTAGCGACTCGAATTTCGTTGGACAAATATGCCTTTTATGCGTCCATGTCTGGATTTGTCGGGTCACCTTTTTGTAAAAATAACGTGAGAGCTAGCACGGCATCGATCACATAAAATCTATCTGTCGTGACGCCTGTACGAACGGTACCATGCACGAAAAAAGTTCCGTTTCATGACGTATTTCAGGGGTAATTCGGATCTCTTATCCGTCCTGTTCGACGTCACACACGTGGAGATTCGGGCCAGTTCATGTGATAAACGTACGTATACAAATGACATTCACACTTGGTGTGCAAAGATCTGCATTACATAATGCTGGACAAAATGCTTGATATGCGCTATGCATACGCAACGTATATCTTTGTATATGGAACATTCCAATACGTTGATATGTGTATCGTATTTCTATGCAGATCAAGAGTATATGTAATGCAGATCTTTGCACACTAAGTGAACACTGTAGTTTCGCATTTTCAGTATACGTACTTGTATACTTAACGTATTTGTCACGCGTACAGTATAAGTAAATATATATATATATATATATATATATATATATATATATATATATATATATATATAGTAGATGAATAAAATTGCACACGTCTACTGGTCTGCTTGTATATTTTCTGTTTATTCTGTTGGTAATTTTGATACAACGTTTAGTCCTAAAAGTAGGACTTCATCAGGTTGAAGATGTCTACAAGGGAGAATACAGACAAATACAGAACAGTGTAAGGATAGTGTTGATCCTAAATAAATGCTAAACAGACTTTACAGGCTGAGTAAATTATAAACTTACAAAGGATATAGAATTTGACAATTCTTACCGTTTATGTGTGGCGCAGATGGAAAGTGGCAATTCAAAATTGGCGGTAATGGTTATTTATAGTGCCTGTCCGAGGGCGCTGTGAGCAATTGTTATTTAAATTACTTTTAGCTAAGAATGTTGAGGCCGTTTGGTAACAATGTACCCAGTTTTGAAATCCAGATGGATTCTATTTTCTTGCGAAGCGTGTCATCTTGTTTATTTATTTTGATAATCCCTATTATTGAAACGTCGTGAATGGTGTGTTGATTTTCGTTGAAATGAATCGCGACGGGAGTGTTAGTTTTGAGTCTTATGGTAGATAGATGGTTATTGAACCTGAGGCGAAATTCAGTTTTTGTTTCACCAACATACTGTTTATTGCATCTGTTGCATGTGATTAGATAGACCAGGTTTTTGGATTTGCAAGTAATGTTATGTTTGATGGTGTAAACGGAGTTTGTTACGTGACTTTGAAATTGCGTGGCATTATTGGAGTACTTGCAGATGTTGCAACCTCTGTTTGAACCGCAAATGAATACAGACAAATACAGAACAGTGTAAGGATAGTGTTGATCCTAAATAAATGCTAAACGGACTTTACAGGCTGAGTAAATTATAAACTTACAAAGGATATATTTAGGATCAACACTATCCTTACACTGTTCTGTATTTGTCTGTATTCTCCCTTGTAGACATCTTCAACCTGATGAAGTCCTA
>LD343749.1:105403-161485 GCA_001465055.1 Ptychodera flava | reverse complement strand
GTATACATATACATATATATAAATATATATATATATATATATATATATATATATATATATATATATACATATATATATATATATATTGTTGTATATCAAGCCTTTTGCGCAGTGACTCTTGTTCTACATGTGCACATTGTATGACACGTGCTCCGCACCCATTGCACATGGCAATCATGATCGAGGTGTGAACACGAGATACAGCGTATGTACTCTTGTTCTACATAAATATACGCTACATATCAACGTATTGATATGTTCCGCGTGAGAGAAAACCTCCACACCAGCTATGTCGAAAGAACGTAATTAACATGACAATCAATGGTACCTGGTATTTGCTGTCCTATAAACACCTTGTATTTTTGTAAACAACCAATTTAGTTTAAATTGTGTACAAGAGGAGGGGCGACTCCCGGAATAATTTTATAAAGACAAAAAGTAATAAGCCTTGATTGGGTGTGACGCGGTTTTTATCCCTCTGTACACTACCAACACTGGTATTTGAAAGTAAAGAACGTCCTCAGATCAAAAGACCCCATGATCTTCTGACATTTTGCCATTAATTCGTTTAACAAGTTTCTAGTCCGGGGTCTGGTTTTTGTACAAAAATACATAATACTCTTTAACGTGAGAAGAAAATGTCATGGATCCAGACATAACAAAATCGTTACAACAATATTCAGGCTGCTCTGTGTCACGTCTTCTCTTTGTCGGCATGCTTCGTATACTATATGTGCACATTGTATGACACGTGCTCCGCACCCATTGCACATGGCAATCATGATCGAGGTGTGAACACGAGATACAGCGTATGGACCAAGACATTCCATCTTTAGCTCTAATCTTGCAAAATGCTGTTTTTTCTAAAGGTGGAGGGGAGGGCATATTTAAGCAGACGTTGAATCTACAACGTTTGTGTCAGCCTATATTGGCGAATACGACAAACAGTATTTCCACACCTATATTCAGCGGTAAAAGTGTTTCAAGCATGATAAATCCCAAATCCGTCCTTTTTTCTCTCGAATTTTCAAAAATTATCTGAGAACACGCCTTGAAGTCAGTCCCATCGTTGAGATGTGTTGCTGGATCATAATAAGTAATGGTTTACGTGTAATTCATTATTTTTATATAAAAAATGCACATTGCTATCCCGTGTGAAATAGGGGAGCTTATGTAAATACTATTGACACATTTGCATTGCAATTTGAATAATCTCCCTTGAGTGACACAACAATGCGAAATTTACACAGTGACGTTGTTGGCCTTCTCCAAAAACTCGTATTACTCCCGCTTGTCAACAATAAACCGTAACAATAATGTTTGTTGAAGCCTAGCCCAATACGTCAGTTTTCGACATACAGAGCTAACACAATTGGAACTATTTTGTGATTATAAGATGAACAGTAAAAGTCACAGAAGATGCTCTCTAAGAGAGGGTTTACTCAAAGCATTTAGTAATTATCAATTTTTCTAGTGAAAATAACTTTACTGTAATTATCGAGTTAAATGTTAAAGTAATATAAAAAATTGTAGTATTTAAAGCCATCTGCTTTTCAAAAATTGTAAATTTATCCTTTTTGACAATTTTTTAAGGATAATTCATGTCATTGATACACATTCTTGAAAATATCAAGATTAAAGGTCAAAACGTGATGATTGCTGTATCGTTTAGAGGACCTGGATGCATTTGAAGGTTTCGGTATCATATCTGATTGGTTCTTTAGTGTTTCAAAGTGCCTCTTCAAAGATTAAGGGACACATCAGGGTGGTCCCCGAAAGTTTCAAGGACTCATCTGGGTGGTTCCTGAAAGTTTCAAGATCACATTAGGATAATCCTTGAAAGATTCAGGGACACCTCAGGTTGGTCCCTGAGAGTTTCAAGGACTCATCCGGGTGGTCCCTGAAAGTTGCAGGGTCACATCAGAGTGATCTCTAAAATATCCAGGGACACATCAGGATGGTCCCTGAATGTTTAAAGGACTCGTCTGGCAATGGCGGTCTTTGAAAAATTCAAGGTCACATTAGGAGAGTCCTTGAAAGATCCAGGGACACCTAGGGTTGGTCCCTGAAAGTTTCAAGGACTCATCCGGGTGGTCCCTGAAAGTTTCAGGTTACATCAGAGTGATCTCTAAAATATCCAGGGACACATCAGGGTGGTCCCTGAATGTTTAAAGGACTCGTCTGGCAATGGCGGTCTTTGAAAAATTCAAGGTCACATTAGGATAGTCCTTGAAAGATTCAGGGACAGCTCAGGTTGGTCCCTGAGAGTTTCAAGGACTCATCCGGGTGGTCCCTGAAAGTTTCAGAGTCACATCACAGTAATCTCTAAAATATCCAGGGACACATCAGGGTGGTCCCTGAATGTTTAAAGGACTCGTCTGGCAATGGCGGTCTTTGAAAAATTCAAGGTCACATTAGGATAGTTCTTGAAAGATCCAGGGACACCTCAGGTTGTTCCCTGAAAGTTTCAAGGACTCATAGTCTTTATCATGTTCAAGCTACGATCACAGTTGCTTACATCATTGTCGAGATCGGGAACAGCACTGTCAGTGTCACTCAACCAAGGACCGTTGTGACAGACATCAAATTCATCGGCGATATCCAGTATTCCGTTGCTTACCATGTAGTCCTGTCATTAAATAATTGGGGTACTGGACGTCCTACATTCAGAATCGGCAACCTTTCCCGCCGGAGGAATTAGTGCATTTGACAAAATTCATTCGAACATCGCGCCGTTTACACACTCGACTTGAACAATGCAGAGCTTTACAACAATTTGACCCGTGACCTTTACTATGTTAATTAGCAAGGACCATATTAGTTGGTGTACGATTCGGTGTCTCGCTTAACGAGAAAAGTATCATTGACTACATCTCCAAATTAATCATGAAGATTGTAACATACAACCACAGTATTTTAAACGATGGGAACACTTTACAGCATAAAAGAGCAACATGTAACTTACCAGGGACCTTACACAATCGCGCGATGCGCCCTAGGTGTCCCTGTAGGTTAAAATGGAATATGCCATCATGAAATGATTATTTACGAATAAATTTTTACTGTTCAGACCAGCGGCGCGTGGGCTAGCAATAGCATACTTCAACAAGCGAGTACATTACCATAAATCGTCAAGACTGCTCGTCTAAATCGACTGAAGGTTCAGCCACTGCCCAGTTCATTACATTTATGCCAGGGAGAACATGCCTTTTAGATCTCGTTGCGTGATAAATACGCAAAGACGTGTTTCGGAACTGGCCGACCAATCACACATGGGAGCAATGAGGACGCCGTGTTAAGCCATTACATAATCTTAAACCCCGTTGCGGGGGTGTAAAAGACCCCTAACTCATCGAAAATTCATAATAGGGCTTGAGTGACAACTGGCAACAGCAAGGTAGACCGCTCCGTGAAAATCAGTCAAAGCGAATCTCAAACAATCATTATTGGCATACCATAAACATAGACTGTTTCATAAACACGTAGGCCATACAGGTATCCGCAAAATATCACGAAGCATTTTAAAATTACGACGATTAGGGGAAAAATCGCTTTCGTAACAAAGGAAATGGCCCCTAGAGAACAGTCGTTCTGTGATTCAAACAACTGTCAATCATTTAGTGACGCGCAGAGGTGTAAACTGGTCAAACATTTGCTATGCATACGAGAACAATTACGATGTAAACAAAGCATGTGTACGCTTAGAGTTACATATATATATCGGCGTGCACACACGATGAAAACTTCATGGTTGTCATAAACTATTTTACTAACAAGCGTTTATGATGCAATGATATCGCGTAAGTGAACCCTTTTCGGATGTGACTTAGCAAAAGATGAGTCAGTACGGTACGATGCATTCTTGCGAAAGTGCGTACACTATTTTACAAAACTGTAGGCAGAGTACATAGTTTGCATTGACAATGACAATGAAAACTACTAGCCTCCATGATCAATTTTATTACAGTCAGTCAAAGAGAGCCACTTTTTTTAAACAGCCCCCAAATCTACGGCCGAAATTACCGGTACGCTACAGTCGCTTTTGATGTAAATGCTAGCCCTGAAAACGGCCGTATGGTTTGTGTATATGTACACGTGTTCTCACACACGGCAATGACATGTCGTGTTCGGAGGTTTGGTAAGGTTTTGACATACCTCTTGCCCAAGTAATGTTTGGACTTCTGTAATAAGAATTAAAAAAAGCTTATAAGACATCAAAACATTGTATTTGTCAATGTCATTTCAAGATGAGCAAGTGAGCGTCACCACCCAATCTTCTTTGAAAGGCTTAGGCCCAAGAGGATACGTGTGTCCAAGATCGGCTCATTTAGTTTGCACTACATCGTAAGATTTCGACAAAGGTTTGACTTTAATTTCTTCAACAACGAAGATATCTATGAACCCAGTCCGTGGTTCATCCCATTGCTCCGAAAGTAAACGTAACTCGTGAGTTGTCCGGGGTCACCCTCAAAGCAACCGAGCAGCCGACCTCGATCGTTATTGCGAGATTCATTAAAATCTCGATCCTTCCGTGATGTAGTGAACTTACTTTATTTTTTATTTTAGCGATCGGGAAATGACGTCGCGTCGTTCACCTATTAGACCTCTTTCCTTCATTTTCCTGTCCGTGTTTCTCAGTCAATAATCAGATCGGTAATTCGTGATTTCAACATACGAAATTGCCAGCTTCGGATCATTTTCAATGTGTATGTTTATTACTTTCTTGATGATTATTTCCACTACGTACGGCGCCCTTTCCGTATGTACATATGGCGGTCAGTACCCGAATCATTCTCGAACGATGGCATGACCCCGAAACTTCAGTAAATCAACCCAGCAAAAACTTCAGTAGATCAAATCAGCACGCTCCTGTTTTTATGAAATTGATATTTTTTCCTTCTTTCTTTTTTCTTTCGCGTATTGCGAAAGCTGTACCTAAGCTTATAGTCAGAACGTGATTTGAGAGCAAACAGATTACGCAGATAATGCGAACGATAGCAACCGTTACCAACAGACTCATTATGCAGAGCCATGCCTCAAAACGCCCACCCAAACTTGGCATTAATCCGGATCCCGGTCCATTTCGCCCCTCGGCTTTAACTTCGACCGTCATGAATATTGACGCTTATGTGAAGGAAGTTGGACCAAATCTTTTAAGTGATTTGCCTGCCTGTCAGCTTTACTAAGTAATGTGTGTGAATGCACAAGCTGACGAGCGAATGTCACATCAGGATAGTCCTTGAAAGGTTCAGGGTCTCATCTGGGTGGTCCCTGAAAGTTTCAAGGACTCATGCGGGTGGTCCCTGAAAGTTTTAAGATCATGTCAGTGTGGTCTCTAAAAGATTTAGGGTCTCCTCGGAGTGGTCCCTGAAAGGTGACATCTCTGTAGAGTCCCTAAAATTCCAGACAAAAACTCTTGGTTTTTGCCGTTAATATTTTAAGGTTTCAACAGACAGATGATATTGATTACATTTCTTTGCATCTACCAAAAATAGTTAATTTTTAATAGAAGGGCTGAAATAGTTCAGTAATTTTTTTTAAAATTTTCCAGCAATAATTAGCACACTCACAAGAAAAGGGTACATGTACAGTTCATTTTCTTAACATCTACCAAATCATTTGAAAAAGAGATCACCAAAAAAAATAAACACTACAGCAGAACTGACTTGGGTAGAGGTAAAAGGCCATTTTCCAATCGAAAATTTAAAATTTTATCATGCATCGTTTGGTGAGAATAGCAAAAGCCTTCATATTAACCTTGGAAAGGGAATTTGTATTTTTACTTAAACCTAAACAAAATTGACAAATCAGTTACATTTCATGGGTTATCCTTTCCTGAGAGTGCGGAAAGCTAGACAAAAATGTAAAATTTGTTAGAGATGTATTTGATGATTGTGAAATTATCAATAACTTATAAAATTTGCCCTCGTCTTCACACAAAAACACTGTTAGATTGATGATTATTAAATAGATTATAACAAAATGCTCAAGATCTTATAATCAAAAAATAGTTCCAATTGTGTTATTACTGTTTCCGCTCAAAGTGCACAGCGGCCAAAAACTATGTGTTTTAACAGTGTGTATCACGTCTGTCAGTACCCGATATAGGAAAAGTAACAAAACTAAAATTGCTCTCAATCCAACTTACTATTACGACCAAAAACCCCAAAATACGACCAAGTCTGTTAATATTTTAAATGTGAGTCGACACGCCACAAAGTTTCACACTCAAATTTCTTCGATCCTGCTCCGAATGAAATTAGGGCCAAAGAACAACCAAAAACCATGACTTTTTCTGGTATATAATGTCTGTCAATACAATGTCTGACATTCAAAATGTTCCCAGAATCCCAACACTATGATGCCGAACACCGATTATTTTGTCCGTTTCTTATTATCTTTTACGTACCTGCTAAATCCCGACATCCAAGACTCTTCCTGTTCCGAACTAATTGGATCCGAAAAAAAACGAACATCTTTTTCCTGATGCAGTGAATGTGATTTACACATCGGTCATCCGTGGTCAAACTCTGTAGAGTTCGCGTGGTAAGCTGATAATGCATTGTCCTCAATGCATCTGAACGTAATAACAGTGAATCAAGTTTACGTCCAAGTACCTCAAAGAGGCTTTCATTGTCGTAACATTTTTGAAATGGTTGCGATGACATACAACTTGACAGTATATCGAGAGACACCCCCTCCCAACCTCCGAAATTGTGAGCAAAAAAAAAATCTGCCCAACTCTCCTCGGACCAGACCGGCAAACGTTGCCCGGGTAAGACACATAGAATTCTTTTTTTTTCTAAAAACGTTCGAATTACCTTGCTTTGGTTTGGAATCTCCACCGACTGACAGGATCTCAGAGCAATTGAGAAACCAGACCACAGTCCCCCTTTGAGCATACATTCGCGGTATATGCATGAAGCACTGATTGGAGAGTATTATTACCGATTCGTTTTGAAGGACCGTTAAGTTCAGACAGTTTGCTACAAAGTACACAAGACGAAAATCCAGATTTATGCATCGCATAAAGTTGACATAAAGGTGATTAAAGTTATTCATTAATCACCTTTATGCAGCATAAAGCTACACCTGTAAACACCTTTATGCAAGCCCTTAAATAGGTATAATGGCTCACCACAATTAATTATCTTTATGCACCCTAAAGTTGCATAAATTTACTGCTTTATGTACATCTTATGTCACCTTTATGCATATTTATGCACTTTTCAAAATGACCAGAATTTTGCTGTAGCTTTCCTTTTTTCCTTGAATGCCACTGATTCTTTTTTGAAGACTTTCAATGTGCTATATGAATTATCTTAATAGCAATTCAACAATATAGAATCAATTGAATTTTTCTCGGGCAGGAGTGAATTCTTGAAAAACACTAATATCATTATCATTAAATTGCGCAGGCAGCTCAGAAATATCCTGTGTTGTGGATCTTTCCTCCATATCCACTTAGAAAATTCGGTCGTTTTACAATGTGCATTTACTGAGTACTATTTGCATCCTACAATACCACGCTAATGATGAAGGGAGACTGCAGAATTAAGTTTGAATATAGATGACATACAGATGTGGCTAGTTAAAAGAGGCAGGTTCTCATCAGTTTAATCTTTTTTTAGCTAATTGACTGACTGCACAAATTTCAAAAAATAGAGGACTGAAATCACATAAACAGTTAATATGGACATCCACTAATGCGAGAACCAGGGATTGAAAATTGCCCCTTTAATGTTGTTTATGCTATCAAAGTTCAACAAATTTCCAAAGAATGAAATGAGCCGTTGTCAATCCTGGATTCCCGTTCTTCATTGCGATCATTTATATAACACTTACATATATTCCACACACATATAACATACAAACAATGAATCAATCTTTTATAAGCTGATTAATTTTATTGGAATCCAAACGAAAATCTGAGCTGAAATTGATGTCAATAACAAAATAAAGAAAAAAATTGTTAAATTCAATTTAAAACAGAATAAAGCGATTGAAATTTCCTGTAACAGATCAAATTATACAATATTTTGCAAAACACAAAAGAAAATCACAGATTTGCTGGAAGATTCACAAATTTAGTTAAATGAAATTTAGAACTGAGGAAAAATGTGCTGGAAATTCCCTTTAATAAATAAAATAAATAAATAAACTAACAAATCAAACAAGATTTTCACATTCTTTCATCACCAGAATTTGAATCTTCTTGATTCCCATCGATCCCCCTCATTGCCAACGACTCACTTTCATCCGGCCTGTCTCTGGATGAGGGAGATTCCTCTGTGCGTGGCAAACGCATTTGCTTTTGAAAATGATCTACGGTAAATATTCATGAGTTGTATTTTTGTTTTTCTCATTTTTTTCACTCCCATGACAGTGGCTTTCTTAAGTACCCCACAACTTTCCCATCCTCATCAATGTCACTATGTTCAGAAGAGATGTTGTCAAGTTTTAAAACACATTCAATCTTCACCATATCATCTTTCAAAGCACTCTGCAGATGCTTGAGTTTCTGAAAGATAATAACATAGTAATTGTCATTATGTGAGCACAAAAAAATCTAAAATCTATTACAAAAAAAGAAGATTTTTTAAAATTATCAATCCTTGCTTCATCACATTTTAAAGCTCCATGTTAGGCACGTCACAGGTTTTCAGTTGGTTTCATCAGTTATAGAGACAAAATATTTTCTAACAACTTAAACTTAAGTTCTAAAATGTTTTTCAGCTAATATTTTTCTACATTAATCATGCTGAACTGTTAGAATTGCTGAAATACAGAAGTAATTGCTTGTTCAAACTTATCACAACAATATCCTGGCTATCTTGATGCTGGCAGGCGTATGCATAGCATAAAATAACAAATGGCAAGGCTTATTTACTAGAATTTGTATGACGGACAATCACTTTTAAAGGGCCATTAATGTTAACTTTTGAAATCAACTATATCAACTATAATCCTTTGTTCTACTCCCTAGTGCATGTTAATATATACAGTCTCTAGCTTGTCAACTTAGCCTGTACATATGTAAACTGCATTTTTGTTGTTTACAATTGAATAATGGTATGGACTATGACAGTTTGGAAACTAGAGCTGTTCATAACCGTAATAAAATTTGATTTTGGAATTGTACTGAAAATGTTCATTCACAGTACATGGGAGTCTATGATAAAAATGTAAATATTTTTTTCCTGATAAAAACCTTGCTATACTTTTGCATATACCGGTACAAACGTTGAATAATTAACATAATTGGACTTCATTAGAATATGATGGTTAAAGATCTATAGTAATGTGTACAAGAAACATGATTATGGATCTCCACTGAAACTGTTCGTCCACTGTACATGGAAATCTCTGAGGAAACTATGAATAATGTTTTCCAATACAAACCTAGCCAAAGCTGTGTATTAATAGACCGATAATTCATTAACAAATACTTGATTAGACTATATGATGGTTAAAAGTTTTTATGTATGCAAGAAATTGCATTTTTGAATTTCACCAAAATATTGATTCACTATACATTCGAGGCTATGAGAAAACTCTGAATAATTTATAAAAATGCTTTCAAAACTAACATAATCTGTGCTTTCTGAGGTGTTTGACAATCAATACAACTGTACTTGATTCAAATAGGGTATTTGGAGGTTCAGATGTGGACAACTATAATGATATTGGAAATTCAACTGAACATATCATTTCACTTTTCATGGTACCAGGTCTACAGGTAACTGTTAAATAATTTCCCTGACAAAACTTGCCGTATCTCTAATGTGTAAGTAATAGGCATTGTTCATTGCCCTCACTGAGCTAAATTTTCAATAAAATAAGCCTCAGAAAGCCAAGGTAAGATGTTCACGTGACATATTGTTATCTTTTTGTTCATATTTATAGCTAAATGACTTCGTCTTGTATAAGTATAAGAAGTAAACGTATCTCAGACACTTGGGCTAGTTAATGAGAGAACAGCTATTATATACCTGGTATATTGTACACGACGGCCATCCAGCTGATGCAGGGCTCGGCGTCGATCGAGGCCTTGAAGCTTGTGTCGACCTGTCGCTGGTGCGGAAGAGAGTTACTCTCGTTCAAATTGCTAGAATGGGTTGCCGAGTTTCGTCCAGGTTGAACGGAGAATATTTGCTGCTTGTCCGTTGTCGAACCATTGAGCTTTTGCTTAGCTCCTCGGTCGAACTGGATCCAGTTGGACGACGACGTAACTTCATAACACGATAGATGACTAAACACTGGCACTACATTAAAACGTACAGCATATTCGTCGAGATGGTCCAGGATTTCAAGGGTAGACTCTTTAAATCCCTAAACACCGGCGGGTTATGTCAGTAGAAGCAAAAAAGATGGACAACTACAAATTGTTGACGTAATGTAGTGACGCGAGGGTAACATGGCGTCTTCAGAGAATTGTTTATATGGCGCCCTTAAGAGTTTAAATATTCGCAAAACGAACTTTGCAAAACATTTAATGATAACTATCATTTTTTTGCAAAGAATTTGATGATAACTATCATTTTTTTACTCAATCTTGAAGAATATATTTTTTTTGCTCTCATTAGACAAAAATATTGCTAACTGAACCCTATATTCATGTTTCACCGGATAAAAGCACAAGGCTAGGGGGCCAATTTTCAAGCCTTTGCAACAGCATGTACAGACTTCGACTTGTATTAAGGGAGCCTTCAGTAATTACAGGGGGAGGGCCGGGGGAATTGGGGGGTGGTCACTTATGACAGAAGCTGATTTTATGGCCAAAACTTTGATTGTCCAAGTGATATTTCCTGAATCGGAAATCACAAACAAAATACGTACACATTAGGCCTATAGACTGCCATGCATAGTGAAAAATAAAATAAAAATAAAAGTATTTTCATCTTCAATATTTCATCCTCATTTGACCAATGTCGTATCCTAACCTACTGTAATTAGTTTCTGGCGAATATACAAGGACGTGTCCCATTCACCAAAATGGTGCGATATGTTTTGCGACATTGAAGAAATATTGCAGTTCGGCCGACGTGCTCAACCAGGTTGCTCCGTAAGTAAGATTACGTATTAGGAGATGTACGGGTATCTTTCCGAATGATAACGGGGATGTCACAGCAAGGTCTACGCGAAAAACTGATGAATCAATTAAAAAAAAACGGTTTTTGGACATCATATCTGTTTTTTTCAATTCTGAATACACTTTGAAATCAATCTGATATAATAACTACCAACCTATACTGACGGGAAAAGCAAATTTCTAGCATTTTTTACGACATATATCATCATATATCATCGAGTCACGGTCGCAATGTCACATGCGGGACTGAGCTCGGTGTTCACTACGACTTGACGTGGGATATGATTGAGCAGGGAGTTAAATGTAGAAAGTGATAAAAGACATTTTCTCTAGCAATTGCCAGCATAATTGCGGTGTTTTTCCTCATACACCCGCTTTTCCGGAAATGTATTTTTAATAAAAATGTGTAAAATGTAAAACTTCGAAGTTTATCGTCTAAAAGTTTATTTGATATACAACAGTACAGTACTCTGACAACCAGTGATTTTATAAGTTCTCGAAACTAGTAAAAATGATTCCGCTAACTCTGAAATTAAACTCGCTGATGGTGTCTTCTGAACGTCCTCAAACACCTGCCTGGAACCTTGTCTGATATGCGTTGGGTAGTTAAGAATAACGATTAATCACGATAGATTTATGCATCAAAATTTACAGATTCATGTGACTGAACTATCTTGTGATTAGTAAGCTAATTGACTCTTGGGGGCAAGGCGGCGAAAATCCAAGGCCCAAAGGAGAAGGACGCAGTCCAATCACATATTTTCTAAGAAATAACCACTGGTTTCCATAGATACTGTGCGAAATCCGGCCCTCACCAATGCTGCCGTCCTGTTTCTGAGAAAAACTTTCGAGCAGCGTAGCTAGTAATGCCGCTAAACAGCTTAGGCTCGCCTCCGAGTCGGTCGATTTTTGATGTGGTTGAAGCACGGTCCCTTGGTCATTCCCCCTGGCGAATATTATTATTAATATTGTCAAGACTCGAAAACATACCGGTGCAAAATGTAATATAGGTCTCCCTGTTATGGGTCGCGTGAATAAGCAATTTTTGTCGCAAGTCAATCTTTTTTCACGATGTCGAACTCATAAGAGAGTGTAGTCTACTGACTCCACACATTTGTCATCAGAATGAACGATGTGTGAAAAGGGAAGTATCGCATTTGTAGCTCCCGTGGCGGTATTGATGACAATTAACTCTAACAAAACGTTATGAGACTGAAGAACAAGCGCATTTTTCGAAAGATTACATGATCTTAGTCGTCCACGGATAATAAGGCTATCAAGTTGTTATAAAAACGTGCCTGTCTTAGGATTTTTTTAAAGTCATAATTGCTGAAGTCGTACAATATTCATAATAAGGGACTGGTCAGTTTCTGCGGCCCGGGGGATTCATAGGGGTCATCCTGTTTTTGACTTTGGTGATACGGGGGATCACCATGTTTTTGAAATGCCCAATGGGGTGTCAGTGTGTTTTTGAGTTTCGACACGGGCTCGAACTTGCCTAAAATGCATCGTGCAAGCCATAAATTTCATTATTCAGTTGCATTCATGGCGTGCCCTTTAGGCGCAAAACTTTCATAATAATAAGACATATTTTCAGAGCCACCTCCAAGCGCAAAACTTTAATATATCAGACATATATATCAGAGATATCTATATGTTTAAAATTATGTCGGCGCGCTATCTTCACTAACAACTAACAACAATGGTTTCTATACTGAGCTACTTCCATGTTCTGACCAAACATATTATAAAACCTCGATTCGAGCATTCAATTTTATAATTTGATGATGTCGCCTATTATGTGCAAGTAAAGTACATGCTGCTTATCTGAGCGTTCACGACTGACAAAATCTCACAACAAAGAAACTATTAAACAAGTGCGTCTCGCTTGTATGTACGTCCATTGTAGACCATGGCACAAGTGACGACAAGACGACAAGAACGCGTTGAAATTATTGGCAATGCCGTGCTTACGAAGCCTGGACATCTTACTCGGTTTATCTTCGGCATTGTTCGACACTTGTCGGTTACCTATGGCAGTCCTGAACACTTTTGGTTACTTAGTCATGATATCGATGCCGGTTGAATCGGGTGCTCGTTCATCACGTATCTGTTAATGCCAGAGAAATTGTCATTTCGAAAGATACATAAATTAATAAAAGGTGAAACAGCTCTGACAAACTAGGGCAAAATTTAATGAGTAGCCATACCATTCAATTTTACTGGTGATCAGCTAAAATTAAGCCTGCCGCGTCGGACAGCATTTTCAGTACCACGGCTCTAAAGAGGGACTCTGCTTTGCCCAACGTCTATTTTGCTTCAGTCGATATCTCATTTACTCTTTATTTTAGCAATAGTGTTGCCGTCGTGTCCAATTGCTCAAGCAGGGCACGCTTTGAAAGTGTGAACAAAGAGTATACCCTATACTCAATACATTGCGATGTTATATTGTTTAATACAAAATACGCTGATTTTCCGAATAAAGAAACTATGGCAGACCTGAAAAATTCAAGTTGAAAAAATACATTTACATAAGATATCGCATAGGTTATTGGGCTGTTTCATTAAATGTCGGCCAAAAATTTAAGGATATCAGGCCCGGTTCTGTAAAACCATCTGGGGAGAACACTTGCTGGTATTTCGTCCCAGGTACGAAATAAAGTTATAGTCGACTAGATAGATGTCGAAGTTTATTTCAGCAAATTACACAAACTAGTTGAAATCGTGCAAGGTCAAAAACATCGCTCAGGTACAATCGCTCTACGATCTTCCCCCATTTCCCGCATTTATTTGACAAAATTGTAAATCTTCAAATTCGTTATGAACTGTCGCATCTGGCTGACTGGAAACTAAATAGAAGGGATTGGTTGAACGTTTATGAGGTGACAATGTGTATTACAGGTATTACTCCAACTTGACAAACAGATTTGTATTCATAGACGAACGATGATAGATTTTCCTCTTCCTGTCACCATGGAGGGCTTCCTACCTCCATGCTGTCACGTTAACCATATGTTAGTGGCAATTCACGAAATTTCAAAAATAAAATTCGTCTTTTGCCTACTACCGAGTGGCATGGGGTTAATTGACTTTTTACCTCCCTGGTAGTTGTAAGTTGAAAAAGGCGTAAATCCGACCATGCAAAATTTACATCGAATACTCCGTAACATCTTTTTTGTGTAAACAGACGTGTGACGAAAGTAACCTGTCTCAAGCTCAGGCCAAGAAGTATGGCGAGAATATACGGCTACGGCTGCGCCGCCTCCAAACTCCATACTTTGACCACAGTCAGTCGCAGACAAAGGGTAATCTCGGGGCATGATTTTGGCCAGAAAAGAAATGAGAGTTTAGTTAGCCTCATTCCCTTGTCGGATTATGTTGAAAACAAGAAAAAATTCCTGCACAGTATTCTTGTAACATTGATCTTTCTCCCGAAGTCTACAAGTTTGTTGGGTTTTTCCCTTAAACAATTTTACGAGATGAATCTCCTAACCGGTTCACAATTGTTGCGTTTTGAGACTACCGTTGATAAGCGTTAATTGCATGCCCTTGGGCAACATCGGTTGAAGAAACCCCATTGACACCAACCGTTCGCTGTGAAGATCTCCGTGTGTGTGTGTAGTGAGACAAGGCCTAGAAAAGTGGATAGTACCGTTTTACTTATAGGGCTGGCCATCGCTTCCAAAAGATGACAACTTACATGTAAGCTTATAAGATCGGCGACACAAGCGGGCAAGGACACATTTTTGACGATCCAATGTCAGGTTAATACGGAATACAAAGAACAGCATATATCGAGTGTTACAATCTACAACATGAGTAACATCGCAGGCAAAGAGAATAAGTACGTTTTTCTCTTTTTCAATGGTAACGGCAAGACCTATAGTTTTTATCATATAAAACTGATAAATAAGTCGCAGTCAAGTTTGCTTATCAAAGATCGGCCATGAGATTTGTTCATTTCTATCATTTTCTTCGTCTTTGTTTCAATGATCCCCAGACAGTAGTTTTTGATCAGAATCACAAAGGCTGCTGCCAGCAAAATCAAACTCAGACAATTAGTGTCGGCGAGCCATGTACCGTTCTTGCAACGTCCCCCTATAGAGGGACCACGTACTTTCTTTTGCCACAAACTGAAAATGTTATTTAAGTCATTTTTGCACATTAGAAAAAGTCATCCGGAGCGGCGGGTACGTTTTTTACTGTCTGTCTGTGGCCATGTTTAGCATTTTTTGGAGAGGCCACACATGGTGATTTTGATTAATACATCGCTCTGAAATCCCCCGATAGCCTTATTTCAAGCGTTGACACTGATTTCAATATGGATGTACAATATACTGTTGGGGTGTCGGAGGGCTAGTCCAGATGCGGTGCTCCGTACTAAACAATGGCCTATTCACACGTGTGACCACAACACCGAACTAAATTCCGAGCTATATCTTGTCTTCGGCTTGCGGTCATTACTGCAATGGACGGTGTTCGAGCAAGAATGTCGGGCGATCGCAGCAGCAATTGATCACAGGACGAAATCAAAGTACTCATCTATATCTGGTGAGGCTAAAACGTCATCCATAAGATGGACAGTCGAGGTATGATTTTTTACGTCCGTGGTCGAGGGTAAGGCAAGTTTATGAAGTCATCGCTGCAAAGGTCAGGGAGCCGGGATTCGAGAGAACGGCGGAGCAATGTCAAGACAAAATCAAACGGTCATGAGCCCGATTCAAACCAGTGTCCGACAACAACCGTCGTATATGAAAACGCACAAAAACGGATGCCCCCCCCCCCCCTTTTACTTTTCAAACGTTTGTGTTGCATTGGTGTTTGTTTCGTTTCGGATATGTGTGAAATAGGATCCCCACGTTACTATCCCATTGTTAGTGTTACATAATGTTTGTTTCGTTTAGAATAGATGTAGGGAAGTTATTTTAATGAGTACCATAGTGTTTTGTTTGTGTGTTTGTCCATATCGACCGTAAAAGGGTGAAGTGCGGGATTCATGATCGGACATAGGAAAGGAAACATAAATTTGCTCGTTTACTTCGAATGCGACTCATCGATCTTTATGGAATGGATATCGACATCAGGCGGAGTGAGGCCATCAAAATTCCCTTCTTCTCGTAAATGTCATCGCCGAAGGCATATCAATCGATAGATTGAAACACAGTCCCTCCCCGTACCCTCATGTTTCAAAAACTCTATCATTATTCCAGGTCCCAAAGAAGTCGCAACCAAAGTGCCTGAATGATTACCATCCCGTTGCACTTACATCTGTCATCATGAAATGCTTTGAACGTATAGTGTTAAGATATTTCAAGTCCATATTGCCAAAATCTCTTTACCCATACCAGTTTGCGTATCGTGCCAACCGCTCTGTTGAGGACGCTGTGTCATTTGTACTTCACACTGTATTAGCTCACCTTGATAATCGAAATTCATATACCAGAATTCTGTTTATTGATTTCAGTTCAGATAATACAATATTGCCTTTGAAATTAGCTGCAAAGCTGTCTGATCTAGGAATAGATTCTTCATTATGCAACTGGATTTTATTTTATTTTTTTGCACCAAAGACCCAAAGTGGTCAAGATTGGTGACCGTTTTTCCTCTTTTAGTGTTCTGAACAGGGGCGCTCATCAGGGTTGTGTCTTAAGTCCATTATTGTATTCACTCTGCAAATATGTTGGAGGGAAATGTAATGGTAAAATTTGCAGATGATAGTTCGGCAATTTGGTTGATTAGTAATAATGATGAGTCAAATTACAGAAAGGAAATCGTTAACTTAGGGGAATGGTGTGATACAAATGATCTTGAACTCAATGTAAGTAAAACAAAAGAACTCATTATAGATTTTAGGAAGGTTAGTCAGCCAAGTATACCTATCGTTATTCAACGCAGCGAGGTTGAAATTGTGTCTGTTTTTAAATATCTTGGAATTCAACCCTCTAATACCTTGTCTTAGCAGACAGATACAGAGTCTTTAATTAAGAAAGCTTAGCAACGCCTGTGTTTTTTGAGACGCCTTAAGACATTTGGCATGAGTTGTGTCATTTTGATCAACTGTTACTGCAATGCAATTGAGAATATTTTAACATATGCTATAACAGTTTGATTTGGAAATATCACTACTACAGAGTTGCATTCGCTAGTAAAGTCGTTAGAACTGCAGAGAAGATCATTGGTTCAGATTTACCTTCATTGCCATCAATTTATCGATCCAGGACCATTCGGAAAACCACTTCTATCATTAATGACGAAAATCATCAAGCCCGTAAATATTTTGAACTTTTACCTTCTGAGCGGCGCTATTGATGCATCAGAACAAAATCTGAACGATTTCGCAAGAGTGTAGACAGCAGCTGTCCGATGTTTGTGTTCGCAATTGCGAGCTAGCGATTGTTCTCTGGTCAAGTTCATATGCTGAGGACACTTGACCCGATCTAAATTTATACCTTGTTGATTAACGTGTAAACGTGAGATCGTTTAGATCGCTGATAAGGAATATTTACAGAGAGACTTATCGGATACCCTCGGGTTTAAAAAAATACACGTGTAACCGCGACTTACGTCGCGTTGGAGTGTTTATCTGGGGAACAAAGGCAAGCTTATTAACATATAAATTACAAGACACGCCCGATATCAGTAATGACTGCTGACGACGCTGTATAGGCCCGCTGAAGCCATTCGATTCTGTGGTGATGTGCCCAAGCAAAGGCTCTGAAAATCGATAGTTTTCCGCGATTTATTTTATTTTCCTCGGACGTCTTCTTTGAACAAATGCCATCCCCGGTCGACATTATCACTAGGTAACAAAGTATACCTATGGCGTGTAATCCATGCCAAAATTAACACCTTACATTTTGAGCCAACCTTCATCCAACTGTCGCAAACTTTATTCAACTTTCGCCGAATTCCATCCAACTGTCGCCAACCTTCATTTAACTCTCGCCAATTTTGCGTGTAATCCATGGCAAAATTAACACCTTACATTTTGAGCCAACTTTCATTCAACTTTCGCCAAATACCATCTTATTGTTGCCAACCTTTATTCAACTCTCGCCGAATTCCATCCAACTCTCACAAAACTCAATGCAACTCGTGAAATGCATTTGCTTTGCACCGCGACTTGTTTGAATCATACTCCCTAGAATACCTTTGAAGTTCAACTCATTTGATGACTCTGCATTCGTCTTGCTTTTTTGAGCTAAACGCATTCGTGTCGGGGGATATTCCGTGTTGGGAGGGGGTGCTTGGTTTGGGCGAACAATTTTTGAAATGGGCCCACTGCATGCGATTCAAATGAAGGCACTTTTTAGTTGAAGCAAACCACATGTGATTTAGAGTCCACTGCATTTACTTTACTTATGTGAAGGTGATTCTATGTTATGTTATCGACTCTGATTTTACTTCCAATTGACCGTATAATGTGCTTCCGCAGGTTTTCAAAGAGATTAAAAAACATGACTATACATTTTTCAAAAACACGTCACATGTTCAACTGTCGTTGAAGACTGTTTGTTTTTGTCACTGGAATAGGATATCCATAATTTGCATGTACACAGCCAAACGTCAGCTTTGCAACAAGCCCTGCCACAACCTTGTTGTACAAAATACATAGCAGAGATGTGCTATAAACACATTTTATCTGGCCTTACTAATACAGTAACTTTGGAATGAGACTATAGCTGAGCCTCTGCATGCATGTATTGCTATCGACTTATGCTGTCATGAGGTCTGTCACGATGTATAAGAGTAGATGTGCACTAGATTGACTGTAAACAAAGTTATCAACTTTCCATCGGGAGTGGTGACCTCACTTGGTATTTACTTACTTTACCAAATAATGCCATTTTCAGTACCTGCTAAATCAGATTTCTATGGCAGTAAAATGTTTACTTTGAAATTTGGATCCAATTCTTGTAGACTTCTGAAAGGTTGACCTAAGGTTGTTAGTATTGTTGGTACAAACTAATGAGAATTGTGGGTAAAATAAATTGTACTGTGTCCTCATACCCTCTCCAGACCACACACCAATCCTACAATTTTGTGATCACCGAGTAAATACATGCAGAAATGACTAAATTTACTCCTTATTATGTACCATCTGATCAGTTTCAGGATTCTTAACATTGTCTCACAAAGGGATTAACAATACGTGTATTTCAGATACCATGCCTTATAAGGTGATACACGCAACTTCTGTATCTGCCTGTCATTTCTCTAATGTGCAGTAAGATTAATCATATTGTATTTCATTTGATTCGAACTATTTCTACCCTTATACTTCACGTAGCATAGAAGTCTAATCATTGAATGTCATCGTTTTACTGAATTTGCAGGATATCAACTCCAATGTTATTGACTAGGATGGCCCCATGCTTTCACCAACAATCATCAACTGAATCTGGTGTGGTGGCAGTGCCTTAGACGTACTACTGCAACTGACAGAACAACAGCGGGAGGAGCTGGATATCTTGATTGACCAATTCTCCGAGTTGTATTGCCTTGGAATTGACTTATATTTAGTGACGCTGTTAACGCCTTTGTAAGGCAGTAACACGTACAAACCCGATTACCGTGTATACAACATTTTAACATGCACAAATCAAGATTGTTATCGAACAGAAATCATTATGAGCTTGAAATGTGGCAAGGTAACCAAGAATTCATAGTGCTGCCTATTTTCTGATTTGTAGCGGGGGATTGTGTGTTCTGCTCTTGTGTTAGTGCTTATATTCACATCAGTTTCATGATAATTTTATATCTGACATCTTTGTTGTGGTTTTGTTGCCACAAAGTGTTTCTTTATGTCAGATGCTTGTATGCTCTTAATTGACTGTCTGAAGTAGCTTACTCTGTGCTGTATTGAAGATGTATTGCCTTATGAGACATGTTGGCACTGATATCTGCCACAATTACTATGCTGTGTCAGTTTTCTGAGATCTGACTTGAAGCTTATTGTCATGTTCAAAGTGAGAATGATGTCATTCAGCAGTCGGCTGAATTTTTATGTATAAACCTGTGAAACCACGTTTACTAATCAAAATTTCCATCGTATATGATACTAGCCAAACAAGTATTTCGGAGTAACTTTCCATGTTAGGGCGCTGTTCATAAACCAGAAGTGGGATTATATATCAGTATTGGCTGCAGATAAAGTATGAACATGTAGTTAACTGTTGTGCGAGGATAGATCAGATTTTTCAGCAACCGTTAGAATTGTTAGCTAGTAGCATGCCTTATATCTTTTATGATGTGCTTAATCTTAACACTGCATATCAATAGCTCCAAAAAACTACTTACTTGATGATACGTATACAACCTAGGCTGTACAAGATTTGAAAAAGTGAATGTTTCATGAACTTTGAGGTGTTTTGGGTCATCCGGTACTTACATTGAACAAGTTTAGACATGTGCAGTCTCTTCCCCTTATTGCTATCGAATTCTCGAATTGCTATTGTCAACATACGCCAGCCGTTGCTTAATGCAGTTATCCTGAACAGACTGCAGTGAAGGCTACTCTACCAACAGTGCCCACACATGGGGAGCAGCTTCAAGATACTTCCATTGTCTGACATTTTGGAAATTACCTATATTACTCTTTTTAGGGGTTGACAAATTTAATTAAACTTAATCATGTACCAATGTAGAATGGCTTCAGTTATACATGTAAGACCAGTGTCTATTTTAGCTCTGGTGATATAAGTACATGTTGCTTAAATGATTAATATGATGAAAAGGGCAAGGCAATTGATTTTAAAATTGTCTGTATCTGTTAGGGTAGAACAAGCATGGGGACTAGATATTTGGGCTTTGAAATGTTATCAATTCTCTTCTGATCTACCACTTATGGGGGCTCATTGTAAAGGTTTGAATGTAATAAAAGTTTTAGCTATCTTGTTTTTTTTTTTAAATAAATTTTTTTATTGTTCTACACTAACAGTTAACACAGGGATGACAGGGAATGTTAATTTCAGATATTGGGAAATCACGGGTAAGTTGTCTCGGTCTTTAATACCAAATTTGCACAGTTACCCCCTGATCTATCTTTCTTATAAAAGTTTCGTTGGTGAAAGTTTGAGCAAAAACTCAGGTCCTTCACTTTCAATTATGCGGCAAATACTGCCTAAACTTCTTACCGGCCTACATTTCAGAACTTTGAGTGTACACAGAACAAAGGTTTTACGTACAATGGTCATTATGAATTGACCTAGAGTTCATAATCTAAGGTCAATCAAAGGTCAGTCAAATTTCAAAGGTTTTCTGTGATCATCAAGATTTGGTCCGGGCAACTGTAGCTGAACAATTATTTTTATTTCTGTGATGTTTAGTACGATAGAATACAAACAGAATTGAAAATCATGTTTGCACATAGGATAGTTTTATTTAAAAATGTAACAAGTTCAACAACTTTTAAATACACATTTATAAAACACAGCATGCATACTTTAACAGTCTGTAAGTAAGAATATAATAGGTATTGGATGATTTTCATTAAATTATTAAATTTATTTTACAATGCAGTTGCATCTCCTATCACACCTGATAACTGAAATTTTCACAAAACATTTTCCACAGTACCCTGATCACTAGCATCTGAGGTAATGCCATGCTGTTACACTTTCACTACTTGAAGGTACTTTCAGTCCATCTATCCGGTCATTGTGCAATTGAAATCCCCCCGAATTACATTAAATGGTTCAAAATGAGCAGAGGGGTAACTATTTGCATTTATATCTCTGTGTCAATATGTCAAATCCAAATTGCCCTCTTTTGTTTAAAATTCACCTCATACCAATGTGATGTTGTTATCTGACTGACCAATGGAGCCTTGTGACACAACCCTGATACAAGGGGAATGTTTTCTCAAGTGTTCACATTAACCCTTTTCCTTCCAGGCATGTTATAAAATGTCATCCTGCCAAGTCATTGAAATGCAGTTTGAAGCCATTGTTCAATTATATTTTGACCACCTTCGGTTCAAACATCATAAATTTACTCTTATGATAGTTTCATCACTTTGAAAATCAATCCAATATGACAGAACAGCAACAGATTTGCCTTGTAAGCACTTCAGCCCCTTATAATTATTAGCAGCTCAATGGGTCTGGGTTCCTAACAGCTGGATACTCTGGAAATCAGTCTGATTTCCACTGACTTGGCTGGAAGACAACAACAACTATGTTGATTGAGAAGCTGATTATGATTTTTGTCACTTGTACCAAACCAAATAAGTGCGTATAAATAACATTAGACCCAGTTGACTAAATTCACAAGATCTTGGGGAGAACATGATGCATACGTTTCAAAGCTGCTTGCTGATTTGTGACTGACAAAAATTTTACAAATCTGGCAAAAAATGCCAGAATTACAATACAGAAGATTTTGTTACAAGCCAACATTACAAGCAAACAAGACACTACAGCAACTAATTTACTCTTTCAGCTCAGCTTGCAACACAAGTGCACAAGATTTTAAAACCAGAAAACAGCATAAAATATCCTAACTCCAATTTCAACGAATCTTTATGTCACCCCTATGATAATGCATACCAAGGTTTATTAATGAATGAGGCAAATATTGCCAACCAAAGTTTGCAACTGTCACCATGCTGATAACAACTTAGTTTGAGGTCACCCCGAGGAACCATCATACCAAATTTCAACACAGTATGATCATCAGTTTAGCAATAATATTCAACTTTTGGTGGACGATAAACAGATGGCAGACAGACAAAAAGTGTAATTATTAAGCTCCTTCTTGCTGACAGTTTACCTAATATGAGCTTGGCACATCTTGAGGAATTACCATCAGCTCTAACTAAAAGAAAATGTCAAATTTTATACATGTCCATCCATGTGGCTATGACGTGCAAGAAGCTACTCATTCAGCAAGATTACAAGTAATTTTGGTAATTTATACTTGAATAATTCAGCTGTCCCTGAAAGTACAAGTTAGCATGCCTGGTCACAGCCTGGTATATTCCTGGACTCATGGCGTGTGTATTTGCCCTTGGAAGGTGGATGCCCTCTACACCACCGCAATGGCACAGTGTACATAACTTAAAAAAGGACAGCATGTCTGATTATGAGGAATACCATTCAAAACAATGAAACCTGTCAAAACTTCTAAAAGATATAAAAACTACAAACCCTTTCCAATATTTTCAAACTATTCTATCAGAACAAATATTGTACTCGCACAAACAATCAGAGGTAAAATGTTCAATCCAGGCAAATGAAGATAAAGTGGTCACACAATTTGATTTCTGTATGCAAGTTGCCAGTTTTCCATCCTATTCCTGTTGCAACACTTCCTACATTTTTAGAATTGAAAAAGGTGAATCTTACAATGGCATCTGTATTGTGTCATGCGGCAGTGGGGAGGGCATTACGTGTCCTATATGGTAGAAAAATGAGCACTAGACCACAGTCCATGAGACTCTGTGGCTATACTTGAACTTGACATGAATACCAGTGAGAGCTTATAACAGTGCTAAAGCATCAGTGGCAGATCTAAATGACAGCTATGGACCAAACAATACAAACACTGCATAAAAACCCTATAATACGTACTGTATTAACATGGATTATTGCCTGTATGATAGCTGAAGAGTGCATATACAGATGAATGCAGTCAAGAATCCATTTTTGTATTCAGCAAGCCTGCATTCATGTGGATTCGTGTGAATTCACGTGTATTATACTATAATACAGGCAACTCATTAATGCGAATTTATCTGAATTTTTGGGTTTTCATGCAGTGAAACATGTCATCATATTGTTGAAACAATCAGCATTTTTACTTACAGTATCTCCATATTTTAATGGTATATCTTGAAAATACAATTAACCAAAGTCAAAATGTTTGATCCATTGCAGTAAACATCCATGCTGCACTTCTAACCTTCACACTGTTAGAAGTTGCATGTTTATACTTTTATCAGCTACAGTTACTGTACCAGTAACACTGGTACCTTGGAGAGGAGTCCTGTTGAGTTCAAGCACAGTGTACCAAATTTTAGAAGTCAAATATATATACTCTGCCATATTACATGTACCTGTTATCAAGTTGAATTGCCCTTTGTCAACAATGTAGCTAGTAATATTAAACAAATGGCAGTGGAACTGTCTGTAACAAATTAAAAATGGCAAAAAATAGTGCTTTCATTGCTCTTGGCCATGAATAGTACCAGAAATGTTCCTATTTCAGGCATACATTCGACTGAAGTCCACAAGCCTTCATGCCATATCCCTAACATCTACCATATCCTGCTCCTTGTAGGATCCCAGTTGAATGAAAAGCCTTTTTTAAATCTTCATATGTTGTATGACTAATTGGAAGAATGACTTCCTTGGTGCAAACACCTGGGTCTGGTAGAGGCATAGTGTCCACAATGGCAAACTTTACTGACATTTTTAGGGAAACAGACTTAGAACCTGCGATGAACTGCAGAATTTCACAAATGCCTGGACTGGACTCGACTCTGAAAAAAATAAAATAACATAATTATCGTATGAAAAATGAATTTCAGTGGTCCAATATTTTAGCTAATTATTCACATAAAAGGGAATATACTCTTCACCTGATCAGGTCATTGAGGTCATTTCTGAATGGCACCTGATCAGGTCACTGAGGTCATTTCTGAATGGCATTATTGGCTGTCAAAGAGTCTCAGCAAAGCCCACCAAATTTGGGTGTGGAAAAGGTAAACTTACATGGAATATCAAGATTAGTATATCGTATATGTAACTATGACAATGCAGTACAATGTATCTGCAACTGAAAATTGCTAGTAAAGTTGCTAAAGGTTAAAATCTTGTAAGAATTACTATTGTACATGTACACATTGAAAAATTATTATGTGAATTCATAGGAGTATAACTAGATGCTGTACATAGATGTCCCTGAAACAATTATGAAATAATGATGCAAATGTCATTGGACCACATCTGACAATTTAAGTGCACGGATTGCTAAAATCATAACTTTGTACTCATTAAAGAAATTAACAGATCGCAGTCTTTAAGTCTATGTATGGTTTGAGTTCTACCAACTTGTGATTGGGCACATTTCAATGGATTCGTCAAGATCAATTATTTATCAAACGAAATAAAATAGCCAAACATGTCAAATGCAGTTATTGGACAGTGGCCCCTTCACAGGGTCTCTATTTGAGTTTCTCCCAGTATTGTGGCTAATAGCAACTCATCAAGTCATTTTACCAGATACCAAGTTGGCATTCAATAACACATTTTAGCTGTATTAATCAGCAGGCAGTATCAGATCCAATGTTGGAACATAGCTGTAAAAACAGTAAATAGACAATTCTTCTCTTGTACCGAGACTAACCGCAACCCTAGGCATCGTAAAAGATAAAATCAATTGTGTATTTAAACAATCTTTCAATTTTCCCTCTCTGGAATAATATAACTCAAATTCCAGTCACTACTAAGCAACTGCACAACATGCGATAGCGTTAGCATGAGTTACGGCTCTAACCAAAGCCAAATGCAAAATGCAAAAACAATTTAATTATTTGTAGCCTAACCTACATGTGTGGATGTTCATACTTTCGACTTCACACTTTTCTTTGACATATCGATGGATATGGACACATTGCTTCTTCTTCTCATTGTCTTTTATTTCTCCTTCCTTCAGAGCAATTCTGGATTTCAAAACATCATATTCTATGACTTCTGTAGCAGGAAATAGAGCTGGTAATACATTTGGTTCCTCTGCAAGTACACGAAGAAGTCCGAGTGTTTGCAATCCCCTTCTGATTTGATCCATTTGAATATTTCGACTAAGTAGAATATGATGCTGCATCATTTCAAAGACGAAGATACCCTTATTTTGTACAGTGACCTCAATGTGTGACGCCTCTGATATGGCTAACATATCACAGAGTTCAGGTCCAATAATCTTAAGGTCTTCTTCACTAGCATCCAGGACCTGGATAGATAAAAAAAAGATAGACAATTTTAAAAAAGTTTCACACCCAGGGCAGTTACAATTGTAAGATGTAAACGAGTAATCCATTAAATAATTAGAAGAGATGGTTTATTTACGAAAAATATGTTTAAAGTCTATACAGTCAGTCTCTCATGGACTGTTCTATTTTGTAATATCAGCTGGACGGAACAATGAAGACAATGTTTGTTCATTTTTTGAATATGGGTTTATCATTCCTGCAATTTTACTCATATTCTCAGGTGGCTTGTGTTCAGTATTGAGTACAGAGAAGCCAGATAAACATTAAAAGTCAGAGCATACTGTGACCACTCTTTGAACACATAGGGAAGTAGTGTTTGGTCCAGCAGTCCTTCAAAGATTCCATTTCCATAGTGGAGTTTGGTATTTTAAGTTTAAATCCCATGAAATTGTTTTAATTTCATAGCTGTTTTTGCCTAAGATCACTCAATTTCCTCTTCAAAACAAAATTAGTAGTTAGGTAAATTTGTGTATTTGGATGTTGATTTTATGTTGATACTTTATTTACTACATGTACCGCTTCAAAATTCATTTACCACAATTTTGAACCAGTAGTTCCGGTAAATGAAGTATCAACACAAAATCGACATAAATGGACAAACATATAATCTGTTTAGCATATGTTGATCAAGCTTCAAATGTTCCTTTAAAACCAATGAATTCTACCTAATTAGTAGTTACATATAGATAAAAGAATTTTAAATAGGTAGTAAATGAAGTATCAACACAAAATCCATATAATTACACATATTTATCGTCTTTTTAGCATATGAAGCGTGATGGATTAATTGCTTGTAAGGAACATTTGAAGCCTGGTGGAAGGACTAGTTACAAAGTATATACACCTTTTGCAATTTCTCCTTCAATTCATAGTCAGCAACGTCATCTAGTGTAAGTTGGTTTGCTGCACAGGACACATCTCCATTCCTGATGTATTGTCTCACAGGCTTAGCTAAACCACTAAAGCCAGGACCGTAATGCAACATGGAATGGCAAATCACTTTACCAACAAGAATAAACAGCTCTAGGCTTCGTGCAGATTGCTTTAACACTGGCAGAAGGGGGTCTTCTGTTTTGGAAGTCAATGTTTTGAAGACCAGGTGAAAACATTTTTCGTGAAGGTCAACCGACATCAACTGCCGGCTCTTCCTCATCAGCGGAAATGAAGGTGATCTTTGGGTGGACGAGGAGGTCAATGTTACGTTTGTAGATGCCAACTACCTGCCTGAAAGGAAATTCATCATCCCTGTCAAAGTAAATCTTGGGAGGCCTTTTATCAACTTTAAGTGTTCCATTTCTCCACTTCTCAAGTTTTTTTCTGGAGTGTCAGGCTTCTTGACGTACCAGCAGTTATGTCTGACAGAAAAAAGGAGATAACATGTTGTGACGTGTCATGTCTCACAGAACTAGACAAAATAGTGGCAATATGCATTGTGCTCCCATTGTACAGAAATACAACCAACTGGTACACACATACATATTACATATATGCTAAATCCAGCTGGACACAGCAAGGCCAGACTATGTTTTTTTATGCAAATTACAAAGACAACTGTACAGTGGAACTTTGTTTAAGTTTAAGTTTCAATATCTCAACTGATTTACTTGGATGACAGGCACGATGGCTTATGAAAACGCATTTTCATTGCATTCTGATTAAAATGTATCAATCACGGACTATGCCTCCTTCCTACAGAAAGCCTGTGGTCTGTTTTAGCCATGCTACAGTATGTCTCGATTTGATGATGTGTGGTCATTGTTATGACAACTGTCAACATTTGAATAAAACTAAGAATGAAAGGAGTTGCCTATATGCCACCAAACAATAGAGTATCACTGTTGTCCGTTAAACCTGTTTCCTTTGGGTAAGGTATGCAAGTATTGACATCAAATGAGTAGAAAATTCACTCCAGGGGTCTTGTTAATGAAAAATATCTCTAAACTAAATTAAGCATGGGCTACCAGCCATTGTCACTGAACTACGCCAGTAGGCCTGTTTGTATTTATGTTGCATTGCATCATGGGTACCCCGGCCGTCGCTCTCAGCAATATTGTCATTCGGCTATTAAACCACGTTTCTACCGTTCATCCGTGTTTGTCTACTTACTGGCGTGGTGGCAGTGACGAGACGAACCTCATCGCATCAAAAACTTCCATTGGTCTCAACAGCACGTCAAATCATCCACGGGTGGACTTGCCTTGCCTATAGCGGTAGGAAGATCACTTTTTCTCAGTGACCTCAGTGTGTAGTCCATCGATAAAGAAACCATGGCGAGCGCACGAGAGCCAAAGCAACGGTCTCTGACTAAGCACGAAACCATCACTTCTTTTGAAGCTTGGCGCCAAAACCTTCAGTACATTTTATCATTAAATGCAAACTTCGCCACCATCCTCGACGAAGGATGCAAATGGGGTAAGAAAACTAAGACTACCCGATTGAGCGGGTTTGCTAATGATGGAGAGAATGTACCAGAAGTAAAAAAGATGCACGGCGCAGCAGAAAGTCACACACTTAGAGCTGATGTTGGGCCAAATCACCAACTTCTGTCCCATCATTTCACGCAATACCATAATCAAAAATTCAACTTCCGTCTCAGCTCTTTGGCAAACTATCCGCCTCCAATATGGATTCCAATCTTCGCGCGCCCACTTTTTAGACTTCAATTACATTTTGTTAGAACCGGACGACCACTCTGAAGACCTTTATCAACGGCTTGTGTTCTTCATTGAAGACAACTTACTCATGAGATGACGATATCACACATTTTGGTCAGCGACCAGACTTTGACGAGGAAATGACGCCCACTCTAGAAAACCTCATAGTTCTCATATGGTTACGATTACTGCACCCTGGCTTACCTAGACTAGTCAAGCAATGTTATGGAATTGAATTTAGGTAAAAAACATTGGCATCGCTCAAACCGGAAATTTCCCAAGCCTTAGACACATTGCTTGACGAGGTGCATTCGTCTTCTGAGGCAAAGGTATTGCGGTCAGCACAAATACGGTCAACATAAAATCGTAAGCAGCGTTCAAAAACTTGCCCATTGTGTAAACAGGCTGGCAGACAGAGTTACAACCACTTTCTTAGCGCTTGGAAGTACCTACCTGCTGAGGACCGGCAGTGTATTACTAAAACCCGTCAAACCACTTGTCTAGATAACGAATATCCTGATGATTCACAAGATGACTTGCCCGAGCATTTCGACTCCATGACTGTCACAACAGATACTCAAGTTCGCACCTGTCGTGTCAATACAAAGCAGTCGCCATTTTTAAAGCATTCCATGGGCACCACCCTGTCAGTTTGACACTGGACTCAGGCGCTTAAACCAATATGATCAAATTGTCTGTTGCCAAGTATATCGGCGCCATGATCAAAACAAGCACTCAACAGGCCCTTCAGGCTGATGGGCAAACACCTCTTCAGGTGAAAGGTGAGACGCACATTACTGTAACCCGCAACAACATTGACCTCACCCTCGACGCACTTGTTGTCAAAGAACTTGACGTAGATATTCTAGCTCGTATGCCATTTATGACCTCAAATGACATCTCCATTCGCCCTGCAAAACAATGAATCGTCATAAATGGGGATAGATGTCATTCAGTATGGATCCTCACCATCCTACTCTACCTCATACGTGTTTGTCGCACGCATTCCTTCATGGTAAGATCACCACCAGCTACCACTGTTGTATGGCCTGGAGATTTCATAGGGTTATCGTTACCTCCAGGAATTGACAAGGACAACACATTTGCCATTGAGCCGCGCTTCAATTCAGCCAGCAACCGACATCTTAAACTGTCAGAGTCATGGCCACAACCCACCATAATTGACTCAGTTGCAGGCAAAGTACGCCTGTGCAATGAATCGACCATACCACATGTGATTCGAAAGAATGATCATCTTTGTCAACTCAGCCATGCTACACCCCCACAGACAGCTGACACAGATACTGACATACCCTATAATACACCTGCACGTACTTTAGCTACAGATCATCACTCTTCAAACGTACAACTGGACCAGGATTCCATCTTATCGGAGGAGGACAGGTCACTTTTCCGAAATTTACTACATCATTACGATGAAGTGTTTGAGCCGACTTTCACTGGATACAATGGTGCAAAGGATCCCTTTGCAGCATCAGTCAACATGGGGCCGGTCGAGCCACCTCAGCGCGAAGGTCATGTTCCCCAATACGCAAGAGACAAGCTCGTCGAATTACAACAAAAGTTTGATGAACTTGAAAATGCAGGAGTTTTCCGTCGCCCTGAAGACATAGGAGTAACAGCCGAATATTTAAACCCTTCATTCCTGGTGAAGAAGTCCTAAGGGGGGTTTCTACTTGCAACAGCATTTGCTGGTGTTGGCAGATACAGTAAGCCTCATCCCTATCTTATGCCTGATGTCGACTCGTCTCTCCGCACTATCGCTTGCTGGAAATATATTATAACCACCGACTTAACCATTTCATTTTATCAAATACCTCTCACAAAGTCTTCAATAAAAGACTGCGGTGTCGCCACGCCATTTCGAGGTGTACGAGTTTACACGCGTTGTGCAATGGGGATGTCTGGATCGGAAACTGCCTTAGAAGAACGGATGTGTCGCATGTTAGGTGACTATATTCAACAGAGCACAGTTGCTAAGATTGCTGGTGACCTATATTGATGCGGAAACTCACCCCAAGAGCTACTCCAAAACTCGGAAAGCGTCTTGAGGGAGCTTTCAAAGTGTAACCTGAAACTATCTGCCAAGAAAACTGTTACCTGCTCTCGATCCACAACCATCCCGGGATGGATATGGACAGATGGCAAGCTTACAGCAAGTCCTCACCGTGTTGCAACCTTAGCCTCATGTCCACTACCTGAAACAGTACATAGCCTACAGTCCTTTATTGGAGCCTTTAAGGTACTGGGTCGTGTCGTACAGCACACCTCTCATCTCTTGGCACCTTTAGACTGCTATTGCTGGCAAACTATCTCACGGGAAGATAGAGCGGGATGACAACCTTCGTTAGAAGTTCCTCTTAGCACAACAGTCCCTCAGTCACAACAAGACAACCGTCCTCCCTCGCCCATCAGATAGACTTTGGACTGTTACTGATGGATCCACCACTAAGCAAGGATTAGGTGCAACTTATATGTCACACGCGATGACAAACCATTGCTCACTGGCTTCTTTAGTGCCAAACTTCGTAAACAACAAGTGTCATGGCTACCATGTGAAGTGGAAGTGCTATGTATTGCAGCTGCTGTAAAGCACTACAGTCCATTCATCATACAGTCTACCCATCGAGCGTGTGTCCTCACAGATAGTAAACCCTGCATCCAAGCCATTGACAAAATGCCATGGTGAATTTTCAACCAGTCCACGTGTCACGTCATTCCTATCCATCGTAAGCAGATACCAAGTCACTGTTTGCCACCTTTAAGGCTCTGCCAACATTCCATCCGACTTTGCAAGCCGCAACGCACCTACTTGCAGTGAGCCTCGTTGCCAAATATGCACATTCATACAGTGTATAGAAGATTCAGTGGTCAGATCGCTGTCTGTTTCTGACATCATCAACGGCCAAGTACGACTGCCATTTGCCAGCAGGGCAGCTTGGATCAATATCCAGCAAGAGTGTCCTGATCTACACCGTGCACACGCTCACCTTAAACAGGGAACTAGACCATCCAAGAAACTTACAAATGTCAAGGATGTTAAACGGTATCTCAGTACTACTACAATCGCAAACGATGGTCTTCTTGTAGTCAAACACCATGAACCCTTCCGTCATACATCAGAATTTATTGTTATCCCACGTGCTGTACTTGACTGCCTTCTTGCAGCCATACACATCAAACTAGATCATCCATCAAAACACCAGCTCAAACTGGTCTTGGAGCGTCATTTTTTATGCGCTTGACTTGGAGAAACACATTCACCATGTATACGAATCTTGTCATGTATGTGCATCATTGAAGAAATTGCCATGAAATATTCTCCAACAGTCAACTAACAATGCACCAGAATGTGTAGGCACTTCGTTTGCAGCAAATGTCCTCAAACGTCACCGCCAAATCATCTTTATACGGCGTGAAACCACCACTTTTTTCACGTCCACATACATCATTGATGATGAGAAGCACTCAACCTTACATGACGCCCTCGCACGTCTCACCATGGAGCTACGCCCACTAGATGGCCCTAATGCCGTTATTCATGTTGATCCACCACCTGGTTTCCAGGCTCTGACTTCTGATGGCACGCTACACAAGCTCCGTATCAGCCTAGAATCAGGACGGACCAACAACCAAAACAAGAATCCGGTGGCTGAGAAGGCAGTGTATGAAGTAGAGGAAGAACTCCTACGCCAAGAGCCCTCTGGTGGTCCAGTCATTTTGAGTATCGCCACCGCTCGCCTAAACTCACGTATAAGGAGCAGAGGTCTTTCCGCCCGTGAAATGTGGACACAGCATGATCAATTCACTGATGACCAGATACCACTCTCAGACGGTCACCTCATAACTCAGCAGCACAACCAACGCTTAGCCAACCACCCATACAGTCAGAAAGCAAAAGGACATGACGGGAAATTTCCTCACGAGACTATAGACGTCGGGGACTTGGTTTACCTCGACGGTGACCAGGCTAAGTCCCAGGCAAGAAGCAGATACTTGGTTACCAGTATCGAGTGAGAATAGTGCTCATCAAAAAGTTTACGGGATCACAACTGAGAGCATCCTCCTACAAAGTCAAACGCAGCGAATGTTACAAAGTTAAAAACCAAGTCACCTGCCGCCCTGATTTAGCCTACGTGGATCGTTACTCAGAAGACCATCAGGTAAATGAAGATGCCATCCCTCTGGGTGCCAGCAACATGCCTTATGATAGCGCTCAGCCACGCTGTCATGAAAAGCCAGGAACCACCTGCTGATCCTCCTTACATGTGTACTGATGCCCCTCAGCCACCCATAGAACTTACCTTACCTGTAGAACGGGATACATGTACATCTCTGGCTATGGCATACCTAGAGCCTATACCGCGCGATATAGCTGATGAGTCAGTACAGTGTGGCCAGGAAGAATCAACAGAAAAGCCTCATCAGGGCAGACCGCAGAGGGAACGTCGCCAAGCATTTAGAGGACTATATCCTATTTTAAGATAGATTTCTTTGACACTGTCTCACTTTCCAGAAACAGTTTACTGGACATGCTCCTTTACTATTGTTCCTTTAACAGTTAGTGACACTCCGGCCTTTTCCCTGGGCAGTTTATTGTTGTTTGTTTAGTTTTTTATTGCTATCTACTTACCTTTTGTTGTGTAAAAAAAGAGAAAGTTGTCACGCCAGTACACCTGTTTGTATTTATGTTGCATTGCATCATGTGTACCCCGGCCGTCGCTCTCGGCCATATTGTCATTCGGCTATTAAACCACGTTTTTACCGTTCATCCGTGTTTGTCTACGTACTGGCGCTGGGCTACCAACTTCAGAAAATGGTAGCCCAAGTGGGCTACCAGATAAATAAATTTAATTTCGAGTCCTGCCACAGAATACAGTATTGATGATTACACCACAATTTCGACAAACCTAATTCAGATCATTCTAAGGGACATATATATCAAATTTCAAAGCCATTGCCATATCAGTTTTTAAAAATAAGTAAATTGTCGGCAGATGCCAGATGGACACACTGACAATGACAAATGATCAGCCTATCTGATAAGCTCTGTGTCTCAGGCTAAAAATGGTAAAAGCTGCAACATCAGTCATTTGGTCATGAAACTAGGATGTTCATACGTATATCATAGAATTAAAGTTGTTTGTTTGAATAAAATTGGTCCAGGTATGTCTCCAGATAAGGATATTACCAAGTGCAGTAAACAAACTACCACCCCCCACACACTTAACAAAACACTGATAACAACCAATAAAAAAGCCAAAAATGGCATACAACTTTACGTTTCTCCAGAGCAAACTAGCATGAAGACCTTCAAAAATTTTCTGACCTGAAACTTAATCAGGGTAATGGTCTCTAAGGGATCGAATGTTCTTATTGAAACAGATATCAAAACTGTAACTGCTATAAGTGGTCATTTCCTGCTAAACAGGCTGGTCCAGACATTAAAGCAGACTATAACTCCCACTTACTTAGACTGAAAGATTCAGTCGTGTGCGGGCACTCCGGCGCACTGCCACGTACGACTCTTTACTACAACTGAAGGCATTGTACACTGTACTTGGCCGCGGCAAACTCAGAAGGAAAAAAACAACGTACCACCCACAACTTACACTACAGATTTCTCAAATATGTAAATCATGGTAGTGTAATTAAAATATTCACAACATGGGCAATTTACGTACATAACAGGGCTCTAAATTAACTTTTCCCCTGGTAGTCCCATTGGGCTACGTTTTTCTGAAGTTGGTAGCCCAGTGACAATGTCTGGTAGCCCATGTTTGAATGAAGAATTTTTTTCGTCGGAAATAATTTATAATACTCATATTGACATGTATCAGATGAAGTCGGCCAAGTCAAGAGTTGAGTTTAGTACAAGGGACGCTATTTAATATTTTGTGTTTCATTGTTATTGATAAATTGTGATTAAATAACTACTTAAATGAATTTTCATAGGCCATCATTTCCAGAGCGAGTCATCCAAGTACATCGGTTCAGATAATGATATTTCATTGAAAGTTTTTCGCAGCAAATTCGACTGCACTGTCGCCTTTCAATTTGCATGACTAAGTCATAGTCTGGCCTTTCTGTGTCACGCCAGGTGGACTGTATCAGTGTCGGTCATTTCACAGCTATACACAACATGTGGAACTAAGTAATTCATGTCCCAGGCTTTGGTAGTCCGTGTGGGCTACCATTTCATGGGGTTTGGTAGCCCCTGGGAAAAGTCGGTAGTATGTGGATGCCGGACTACCGCTTATTTCAAGCACTTACATAATGACCATAATGACATAATGAGTGAGTGATGTGGGCGGTCTTGTTACCCTACATACTGTCAATTAACTTGTTCCTGTAATATGAATGGTTCCAAAAAAAGTTTGTTGGAGAACAGGATTTCAACATTGTGCCTTCAATCGTAGTAAAGGGTTGTAGGTCGCAGTGCGTTGGAGCGCCGGCACACAACTGGATCTTTCAGTCTACCACATATACTTAGCAGGATGGCATATTATGTGACTGACAGGAGAAAGGTGCATTCAATCTATTATTTCAAAGTTTCACAATTGATCAGAATAACACTAAGGTAGAGCTTACCATCAAGACTGCATCTTGCATTACCACATGCATTTTTACTTTGGAAAGGGTCTGCTGCTGACTCTGTGACAACTTCAATGTCATTCTCTTGAAATGAAGTACATAAGAGCCATATTTCAGTTATTTGCATAATTAGATAAGGACATGTATTGTTAGCAAAAGGCAATGATTTGCACCCTGCACAAGGGATGGCAGTGTGGCCATTTATCGATGATGGCAAAGGTGAATGCAAGGGTACATGAATCGCCAATATTTTGGTCAAATGCTATTATTGTCACAATTTAAAACGGGAATACTACGATGACCTTGGTATCCACATTTTAAATCAAACTGACCAATTATTCTTGTTTCGTACATACAATTTAAAAGGTTTGGAATTACAGACAGTGTGGCTTTTTATATATAACTTACATCTTGTAATTGTCAAAGTACAAACGCTGACATGAACAAAAACAAATGCAAACCTGATTTAAAAAACGCTAAAGGAAAGCGTCGATGCATCCTCCATGTTTTATGGTTGAATAAAAATCATAAATTGTTTTTACAATACTTGCTACATGACATAAATTGTAAAATTAAAATTTTTGAAATGTCTAATGAATTTTCACAATAACAAAACATCGTTGATGACACAATCCCCACCTTTTAATGGGTACTTTCATTATACGTCCACAGAAAGGATAGAGTCAGTCCTCTTCATTAATTAGGTCTGTGATAAAAATACTGTGATACAGATGGTGCTTAATGGCCAAAAATGATTTCCATTGTGGTGAAAACATATAACAAATGTAGGCAACCATCCTAGTTACAAAAAAGGTCATTAAATGAGTCAATTAGTAATTAATTAACACGATTTTGCCAAACAGTTTTCCATGCTATCCTAACACTGACAGCGTTTCTTAAAGTTTGATGCAGTTTTTACAACACTATGAGATCAACATCTGTACCAAGTTTCATCAAATTTGACGCAGTATATATCAATCTAATTGGGAAAGTTCATTACATATGCAATTAAAAATTAGTTAACATGACACTGATAAATGTCTTTTTCACTGTTACAGCAATGTGAGCTTAACATCTGTACCAAATTTCATGAAATTTGATGGAACATTTCTTGACATAGTAGCTTTATTAAAAAAACTTCAGTAATTCACATGTTCACATGATACTGCTATAAGCTATGAAACAAATTGACGTGCATATGTATGACATAGGTCAATGTCCTTGTACCAACTTTGAATGATACTGGTGGAAATATGTCTGAGTTTTGGCTCTGTGCATGAATAGATCGTAACAAAATGGCTAATACGCAGCCATATTTGATCTTACCGTCTAAAAATCACTATGTATGACTATGTATGACAAACGTCAATGTCCATGTACCAACTTTGAATAAAATCGATTGAGACTTGCCAGAGTTACGGCTCTCGACATGAAAAAAAACATAACAAAATGGCCGGCATGTGGCCATATTGGACCATATAAGAAATCAAATCAATGTGCATATGTATGACATAGGTCAACGTCCTTGTACCGAGTTTGAATAAAATCCATTTAGACGGGCCTGAGTTATGGCTCCGTACATGAAAAGAATTGTAACAAAATGGCTGCATGCAGCCATATTGGCTCAGGTGATGAAACAAATCGACGTGCATATGTATTACATAGGTCAATGTCGTTGTACCAACTTTCAAGAAAATCAATTGAAACTTGTCTGAGTTAAGGCTCTGTACATGCAAAGATCGAAATAAAATGGCCGCACGGCAGCCATATTGGTTGGTATCACAAAAAAACGACGCGCATATGTATGACATATGAAGTAATCCTTGAACCAAGTTTGAATGAAATTGCTCCAGACATCTCTCAGATATCTGCATGAACGGACGGACGGACGGACATGACCAAACCTATATCCCCCGAACGGTGTCCGTGGGGAATAAATAGCATTATTAGTCCTTCTAAAAATTGACGTTCTGTATACAAGACAAACAGTGCAGAGAAATTGTAAGCTTACAACGGCATAAAAAAGTTTGCCCCTCTCAAATAGTAAGGCAACACAGTGCAGACAAATAAAAAATTAGTGATAAGTTTATCACTGTTTATTGCAAACAGCAAAGGTTATGCCCTAAAATCTTGGAACTTCTCTCTACTGTTTGCCTGACAAACATTATAACACCCATGTGCTCTTTACTAACTTAAAAGTGTATAGATGATTGTATCAACCAATCATTCATGGCATGAAAATACCATAACATTTATGCCTTCATTCCCACCATGACAAGTAGATGAAACACTGATTATTCATGTCCATTGAAACATACCTTTGTCATCACTCAGGGCAAAGTAAGCCATGTCAGCATCTCCACTACATTCTCTCAGAGTTCTTAAAACCTTCTCTCTTGGTACAGATTTTCCAAGAACTTCTGTTAAGGTTTCAGCTTTTCCGTCCAACGGCTAAATCAAAACAGATATGACAAATCTTAACCCTCTGAGTGCTGTAAATTTTCCTACCAAAATTGTACTGCCAAATTTTGCCAATAGGTATCTGATTTTTTCTCACTTTTTTTTTAACTTTTGGACCAATTGGACATCACATTGCATTGGCTACAGTTTGTTATCAAACTTTTGACAGCAATTTGAAAACAACTGACTGGAGTTTATTTTCTAAATGTGACAAAAATTGACTTTTGCGCTCAAAGGGTTAAAAGCACAAAAATATATTACATATTTACATTATCTGGGAAGAAATGCAATTAAAGAATATATAGGATCCCCTGAGAGAGTTCAAAGGAGAGCACTAAGAATTATTTACCCGTCTGTATCTTACAGTACACCTTTAAAAATACTTGAAACTACATTTTAACAACATATTGTCGCAAGCAATATATGCCTTGTATCATGTATGTCAGCTGAAGAGATTAAAGCTTTGCATTGCAAGTTTAATATAATCGTTGAAGCTCTAAGGGAGGGAGTTCACTATGATGTTACTACACATAAACTCTACCTAAAAACAAAAATACTGATCTTTACAAAAATGGAAAGCAAAATCATAGTGTCCATAAAGCAAACATATTTACTTGTACTGGTGTTTCAGCTGTGGTGGTTTTTATTTGAACATCTGACCTTTCTTCCCCACTTGTTAAATTATCATCAACAGTGATAATACATGTCTCCTGATGATTTCTTACTGCAGATACAGGTACTTCTTTACCACATTGCACACATGGTACTTATACAATTGCTAATTGATGCTCAACCTATAATTTATGTCGGGTAAAAGATGAGAAATTTTAAGTCAAACATTAACTTTGGAGAGCAACACTAATTGGGGAGAATGACACATATGAATGAGATTTTTTTAATACACTGCACACTAGTGTAATTTGCAGCTTTTGGTGTGTCTTAGGCTTGGAATCAAATTTCCAAGGGGGAATCGTCAGAAAATCATCATGGCAGACGATACATATGTGCTTCCATAAGGTCAAAGTACCCTAGGTCAGAGTTCATGAACACTACTAGAAATAATACTTACAAATCATCTACTAAAAATTGGTAGGGCCTTTGACCTTAAAATCTGGCATGTAACAACCTTTTAGCAACTTTGCAATGTGGGCCACAAAGTTTGCTAACATACTTTTTGTAATAAACAAGTTGAATGCAAATTACACTGATTTTAATATAATGAACGATGATAAAATTACAAATTTCAAATTTGACGGGGCCAATGACCTTGAAATTTAGCACTTAGCAACCTTTCTATATGGGCCAAAAATTGTGTTTACAATTTTGATTGGCCAGTTTATATGTAAACGAGATGGATTTTAATGGTTAATTTTGAAATGAGATAGATTTGAAAAATCTAAGATGAGCGTAAAGTTTGGATCAACATCATCCCAGCTGATGGTGAAAATGGTGCCACTTAGCCTCAGCTTCAAAATGACAAAGTAACACTACCTGATTGTTGATAACTGATAACATTTGACCATAAGTTTAAAAAATAACAACTATGCTCTTTCCCAATTTTCTTTTAAATTATATATCACTGGTTTGAAAGTAATAGGTTGTCTCATAAAGACTACAATAGTGTTCATAATTTTTAGTCCGTGGATGTGATTGTTAGTGTTCTGTTTACTCTTGAATTAAGATTGTCCGAAAATTGATGCAAAAAAGGCATCCACGGTCCGAAATATGAAAAAAGTCGCCACCATGAGAGGCGAAATGAAAACCCTAGTTATTTACAGAACATCAATTTACTTGTATAACTATGACTTGATGCTTTGAAGGTAGAACGTGCCTCGGGGATAGATAGTCAGACTCTCAAATTCATACATTTCTTTTCTGATCTACTACTTGTTGGGGGCTCATTTGAAAACTCTTAAAGTAAAAAAAAAACTTTTACCAGCTTAGTTTTTCGATTATCAAAAATCACTTTTCAGGAATGGCGGCCACTTTGAATTTCAATGATCGCAAAATTTGGGGTAATGTTTTTTTCAGTAGGCCCAAACTTTACATGGTTAACCCCGATTTTTATTCTTTATTTGGTAAGAAAATAGTTTAAAGTTTAATTAGGAAATTTTTGGCAAACGTTTTAGTCTTTCGCTTTCGAGGAGCATTCTACCTTAAAGGAGTAACAACAAACATATAGCATTCAAACGTATAAGACTAAGAGTGTAGTGTTATAACTGAATAGTGAAAAATTAATATTAAGATGAGAGGCTACCAAATATTATGAAATACAAACGCAACGGAGTTTTGATAAATAATGAAGTGATATGAAAGTTGCAGCATTTTTACAGTTGTTTTTACATTAATATTCCAGCAGAGGCAGAAAGGAAAAGTTTTGAAGCGGTAACATTCGATATTCCCCCCCCCCCCCAAGTGAAAGAAACCTTGAAAAAACACCATATACAGAACGATTACCCCGCACGATTACAAGGGGGCTTAGAGACCTTCACCTCAAAAACCTAAAACACATACATACAAGTGACAAGATGATTCCATCACCGAATCTCCAAATCATTATATTTATAAATAAATAAATGTATAATTTTTTTACCTCTGAGTGGGGGTTTGCCTGTCCTTTGTCCAGGTCCCTTTGGAGTGGCCGTATGTATGCAAGAGCCTGTCTTAATGACGAATCATCTCGTAAATATTGGCTTGTATATCCACACGCTGGCATTGGTATTTCCTCTAAAATTTTTGAACTACTTGTGGCTGTTCTGTAAATTAAAAAGCCCCTCCTTCCCTTAGTTTTGGGAAAGTGCGGTAAAGAGTTTCCGTATAAAAGTGTTCGTACCCACTGTCTCTCTGACACTGGATTTTACACATTCCTAGTCCAATAAGATTAAGATTATCCGTTTCAAACACACTTGGCACATCATTGCCGACTTTAACGATTTAGCAACAAAATCTATGTATCAAAGTAGTTTATACCTTGAACTGCTTGAACCATGTGTTGCTCTTAATTTTCTTTTTCCCAGATGGAGGACGATTTTGCTCACGCCTAGCAGATCCTGCCCGAGGGAATGTAAACAACGCTCTCAGTTCTACATTGGCACTAGAAGTGGTTTATGCGATAACATTTGGAGTTCCACTTACGGTACTGGTAGCCACACTGTTAACAGCACCAATACTAGACTCTGCATTGCTCGTTGGCGCGGGCGTGACAGCACGATCTCTATTTTGGTGTGTTTCGATTACTTCTCGATGTACACTTGGGTCACCTGGCTCGTCATCATTTGTCATCAAATTCTGGGCGATCTCCAACAACCGTCTAGTGCGCCTTAATCTGTCACGATTGTATCCATGAGGAGTTGATGAGTTTTCAGAAGCCATACTTGTATCGTAAAACGCATTAAATTTGTTATGAAAGAGGCTAACAAATGCACGTTCCTCACAAAGACTCTAACGCATGCATTAGGTTCCTACGCACTGCCAACGCATCCAAGTGCGAACGGAATAGTTCGTTACTGGTTTTGCACTACTACATGGGCCTAATTTTTGTACCCTTTCTCCTCTTAGTGACGCAGGGCGACTTAAGTGTTGTTTACTTGAAAATGTATTGATACTCGGTGTAGGGGGCCAGGTGTATAATTTGAAGAATGCATGTGTGACCTTATCATTTTGGACAGTTGTGCTACTGTCAGCTATCTTTCATTTGCATGTGTCCTCAAATGGCGGAGTGATTTTAATATTAATACTTATATTTTTACTTGGACAGCCCGGCAAACCGAGGCGCTGTAAGCCTCAATGATCAAATCGTTATAGTTTAAATAGCTTCTGCAATTATTTATAAATTATCATGAAAATGACATCAGTAAATGGGTAGCTCAGGCAAAGTTATTTTTTATCACAAATTATGGCAAAAACATGAATCTTAAAAAAATTAAGACAGATAGTATGAATGCATGGAAATTTCTATTAAAAGGTGGGAAGATTTCGGACAATAACTGCGGAAAAAGCTTTCAAAGCAATATCTTTTGTACAATGGTTCTATTAAAATTAACGGAGAATGTTGGTATCATTAAAAAAAACGGGTCATCTAATATTATGAAGTTTAAGAATATTTTGAATGAGAAGACTAACACAGTACAGTTGGTTAGGGAAATAATAAATTCAGATTTTTCATTGGCTTACACATCAAAAAGCTGCTTCATGTATTTTGCAAGAAGTTCATTGCCAAAAGGAAAATTTTGCATTGTGGGAAAAAGAATGGGGTGGAGAAATTTTGTATTCAGAGGGAACGAGTAACAGCAAAGGGGTTGCGATTTTAATTTAACGCAACTTCAGTTTCCATACTGATAGTATTTTCAAAGACACCCTTGGTAGAATTCTCATTGTAAATGGCACCCATAATGATATTGGCTTTTCTGTGTGTTGTGTATATGCACCAAATGATAGTTTGCAGAGAATGTGTTTCTTTACAAATTTGGTCACTGCCCTTGATGAAAATTGTATGTATGATCACGTGGTTATTGTTGGCAATTTCAACAGTACACTCAACAAGAATTTAGATAGAATTTCTCATTCTAAACATACTAATAAATCAGTTCATTCATTTAATAGTTTATTGCGTCATTTTGATTTAGCCGACATCTGGAAAAGTCCGATGCAATGAAAAGTCCAATGCAATGAAAAAAGAGATTAAGGCACTTATACACCAGATGGCAAATACGTCACTGACTCTAAGCAGATTCTTGATTGGCAAAAACAACTTTATTTGTACAAGTCAAATGATAAAGGGATGGATTTAAATGAGTTTCTAGGTGATACACCTGTGCAACATTTGACAGAAAACCAGAGAAACATGTGTGAAGGTGAATTATTGGAGAAATAATGTTTTACAGCACTTGGTAGCATTGCCAACAACAAGTTCCCTTGTTCTGATGGCTTAACAGCCGAGTTTTATCGTTTTATTTGGAGAGATATTTCTGATCTTGTTTTTATCTTCTTTTCATGAAGCCTAATAAAGTGGAACCCTGTCTGTTTCCCAAAAACGCGGGGTGCTTACACTTCTGTTTAAAAAGGGTACAGAGGAAGATCAGAACAATTGGCGTCTGATTTGTCTTCTTAATACAGACTATAAGATTGCTACAAAAGCATTGTCAAATCGACTTAAACGTGTTCTTCCTTCATTGATTCACAGAGATCAAACCGGGTACACAAAAGGATGTTACATCGGTGAAAACGTCCGTCTTATTTCTGATATTTTCCACCTGTTTAGAAAACATAAAGCCAACAGCAAAATTATTTTTGTCGACTATGAAAAGGCCTTTGATAGTGTCAATTGGATATATATCGATGAAGTGTTACGGCGTGTTCAATTTGGTCGGTCCTTTTGTCAGTGGGTAAAAACTCTTTATACAGATATTCAAAGTTGTATTTTGTATAAAGGCTTGTGTTCCATCTTTTTCAATTTACATCGTGGTGTAAGACAAGGCTGCTCTCTTTCGGTTTTGCTGCTCGTACGTGCCATCGAAATGCTAGCATGCAGAATTAGACATGATAAAAATATAAAGGGTGTCAAGTTACAAACTCATAACAACAATGATCGTGAAGCAAAGAATTCCTTACTAGCAGATGACACGACTATTTTTGTGCGTGACAAAGCTTCGATTGAACATTTGCTTTTTATCATGGACAGATTTTATAGTTGCAGTGGTCTAAAAACAGACAAGAAAAAAACAAAAGGAATGTGGCTAGGTGGCTAGAGACAAATTACAGAGAAAGTGGGTGACATCTGCTGGACCAAGGATTCTGTCAAAACACTCGGTGATTACTTTGGGCATGATGATGAGTTGTATAAGAGACTTAACTCGACAGATAAAATACCTGCCATTGAAAACTTACTAGCGTCATGGAAAAGACGCCATATTACTTTATTTGGTAAAATTCTCGTCACAAAATCTTTACTACTGTCAAAAATTGCATACTTGTCATCTGTCATTTGTATATTTGCTGTAAAATTCAGATTCTTAATGATAATTTTGTTAAGGGTAAAAGGAGAATTTCAAAAAGGGTTCTCCAAAGAGAATACAACTATGGCGGTCTAGAGCATGTTAATGTACAATTTAGATAAAAGCAAAGTATGCCAATTGGGTTAAAAGACTGGTTGAAAGTAGTGATGCAACACGGTCTGTTTATCATGGTCCCTTTTTCAATTAGATCAGTCGACAAATTTGTTACAACAATTTGTTGTGTGGCGTAAGATTCCAAGTCAAGTTCTGTCAATTTTACCAGACTTTTATGTGAAAGTTTTGAAAGGATGGTACAGTGTAAATACCAGTCATAACACTGTTCAACACTTATTACTTGATTGGTCTCACATATTTAGTAGTTTTTATGCCAAAAATGTTGATGAAGATGACTACGGTGTTGTTATCAATGATTCAAAACTATCACTCACTAAACTGACTTGTAAGACACTTTATACAAAACTTTTACAGCAACATTCAATCCACACCAGTAACAAACTTCAAAAATGGTTTCACAATCTTCAAGTTATGCCAGGTTATACAGATGCTGAATGTTACATTATTTGGAAACGTGTGTATACCATTACTAATGAGATAAAGTAAAGGTCATTCCAATGGAAACTTCTAAATCGTTTACTTCAGTGTAACACATATTTGTACTCTTGGAAGCTGAAAGATTCCATGTACTGTCCAGTATGTCTTCAAGTACATTCCTTGGAGCATAAATTTCTAGTTTGTAAAATCGCTGAAAGGTGCTTGACAAAGGTCAACAACATTATCTGTAATATTACAGGAGATACCCTACGAGTGACGCCTCTTAACATAATTTTTGCTGATTCTTTTGCAAACATCAATTCAAAACACTATAGCTTTGTCCTGCAATTTTTGATTTTACCGGGTAAATGGAGTATCCATAAATATTGGATATTTCAGACAAACACACCAATCGAAGTAATATTAAAGAACGAGTTTACCTTAAGATGCAACTTAGAGAAGAAAATATATTATAGAGCAAATGTTATGGAAATATTCAAGAAAGTTTATAATTTGATTTGAAAGTATATATTTTTTTTTCAAAATTTTCTCGTAACAATTTCCTGTTATTCTGTATTTCTTTCGTAAATATAACATAAGGCATTTTAATAAAAGATAAAAAAAAAATCAGATTAAAATTACTGTCAAGGGGAGAAAAACCAAAAAAGATCAAAACAGAATTAGAAACTCTTTTACATCCAACGGGTATGGTAAAAATGACATCATTCTATTTTATCACTAATAATTAGTATGAAATATTTAAGCAATAAAGCATACCCAGCAACGGTATACATCGTGATTTTGACCAATTCACGACATATGCACGAGTAATAGAAAGTGCATAACATTATAATAATTATCATATACCTAGATTCACGTACCCATGTAAACCTATGGGAAAAGGCGCTCTTACAGGTGTGTTATAAGTTGCCGTATCACGCCCAGCCTCGCACGCTCGGGCCCTTCCGCCGTACAACCTTTGTCCGCAAAACCCGTATCAGGGCCGTAAAGATTATAATTAATATAAGTATTATATAGAAATAATAACGCGAAGAATAATAGGTTCGATTTCCGTGAAATTTTACCATAAGGATATTTTTGGTCGAAAAGACCAAATATGATATCAATTTCACTGTTTAGGGGTTGAAAATTCAAGTTTTTTTCTAATATCCCATGTAAAGTTACTTTGATTGATATGAAAATTATCTAGTGGGTGAGTTCGGGTCGCACAACACAAAAACCATACTTATTTTAATGTTTCAAGTTAACCAGTTTGGGATTCAAGATGTTACTTTTTTCCTAATTCCTGTTAAAGAGCTACTGATTGATGTAAAAAATTCATAATAAGGGTTTTTCTGGTTAGCACATCAAAAAAAAATCATATTCATTTTAGTATGCCATGGTTCCATGCTTCCATGTTTCCAACCGTTCAGGATTAAAAATAACCAGTTTTTCAATGATTCCACCTAAAATCCAGTCATCAAGAGAATGCGTTAGTGAAGAGGTCATTTTCGAATAGGCGGTACCGCCGGATACCTCCCTCGGTATACCTCTACTTCGCTTACCGCCAGGATTACCGCCGCTCAGAGACCGTGAATATTCATGAGAAACTCATTACCGCGGAAAAGAGGTGAAACATTAACACCTCTACTACTCCTAACGATCGCGGTAATACCGCGGTTACAGCGGTAAATGGCCTGAACGGCCGTACTAAACACAGGTTGCAGTATTGTTGAGAGAGAGAGAGAGAGAGAGAGAGAGAGAGAGAGAGAGAGAGAGAGAGAGAGCGCGCGTATATCTTGGTCATATAAGCAGAGTGAGTTGTAACTGTTGCATATGTTCACTTCAGAATTCCGCCTGTAAAATATTGCAAACTGAAGGCCAAAATACCGAAAAAAGGTGCAATTCAGAACACCCAATCACAAAAAATTAGTTCACGATTGTAATATTAAATGTAAAGTTCAAGCACGGTCCCTCATAGAGAGACCGTGGTTCAAGTTACGACACCCAAAATTTGTTCGATTTGTGCAAGATCGGGAAGTAAAACATCGGCAGAGTGGGACCATTCCGTGATAGCAAATATCGACATTGCCTTGGGAGACAGTTTGTCGTCTAATTTTCATCCGCATTTGATAGCAGCATGAATGCCCTTGCACTTGATAAAGAAGGCAGTGAAAATGCCAGCAAACTACCACCGACGTATTTCCCTGTAGTTTGAAAAAACCTAATTGTCTGAATACGGGGTTGACATACGGCGTTCGTCGTGATGCTATGCCTGGTGGAGCACGGGGGTAATTAGACAGAGTGTACGCTATACGATTTCCTCCGCCAGTTACATCTCGATTATTGGATTGTGTTGTAATTGCCATTTGCGCCGACAAATTTTAGCAAATACGGATAGTTTTGAAATAATAACTCAACTCAAAGGATTCATTGACTGATGATTGGACACTTTCGAAATAAACTCGCATATTTTGGCAGGTCTTGACTGTGCTGATAGAACCGTCGAAAACACGTAAACATGGTCGTCCTTTGAGATGAAAATACACATAAGGTCTGGTCACTGAGTTAGAAGTAAAAATGATAAGTAAAATCGTCTTTTCAAGGGCATAAAGAATAAATTCCTTTGATTAATTTCCTAATTTGTGCTTTGAGGTATGGTTTTCGTGTATCGTCTGCTGCAGTTTGCTTGATGTCTCATGACCTGTCCCGTGACCTCTGTGACTTCTATACTCGAGTGCTACTTGATCAGAAGATTTACACAATCTCGATCGCCAAACGTAAATTTCAATGAAATATCATTTGCTTGTGAAATGTTTTTGCCTTTCTATCACTTATTTAGCGCATATGATGCACCTTCTTTTCCAAGGCGATGTTCATACTTACCGCAATATCGGCTGCGATGTGTCAGCCATTGAGTGAACAGCATGCATGCAGCACACGTGAGCAAAAGAGTTCACCCTACAATCTATGTAAACAGCCTACCACTAACCAGACATGCAAACCGGCATGCGAAGTTGATATTTATACGCCCACAGAATTGGAACAAGTCTACGATCACATGTTTATATTAATAAACTTCATTAACACGTTCAATAAATAAAACATTCTGCTATAAAGCTCAGTTCAATAAAATATGCTGCTGATATAATTGTTTGAAGTCTGAAGCTTTGCATTCAAGATTACAGAACATGGTAGGTATTCTTTGAACTTTTAGCAAACAGAAAAATGGGTGAAGGCACAGAATAAACTGGAAATATTTATGCGTTTATCAAACGACACCAACATTATGTCAAGAGTTGTTAGTATCGTAGTTTTTTACAGAGTGATAGAGTTATTCGAATACAGTTAGCGCAATCACCATTAAATAATCAAAAAGTAAATTGACCGACATATTGACGTAGTTTATGGCTCTGCACGCATTGGTAACGATATAGCTTCTGTAGATAAAAATCACTCTGCATTTTGATGATTTTGAATAAATGTGTCCGTGGATTACTGCAAACTGTACAGTAGAATTTCTCATACCATTTCTGCACTGATCGCCATAAAATGTCGACATTTGGCCAAGTGACGCCGTCCAGCGGTACGTATGTAAGCCCACTGCACTCTCTGCAGTACTGCAAAATAGCTAAATTGCCCCCCAACCCCCTCAGCAGGTCGCGTTCAGAATTGGGTCATGGCCAAATATTGCTTGGCAACCACGAAAATTGCGTTGGAGATGTGAATTTCATGAGGGGTCTTCTGATCTCAATCTTATGTCAGTGCTATGGTTTGATTTTTAAACTGTTTTATTTATTTCTCACTCTTCGTTGGTGTTGCAAAATGGAATAGATACAGAAAATACTACCCTAGAACCTGTGGAAACACATTTGTTGGAAAACTAAACCATAAAAGGGCTTACAATTAGCCTTGAAAGTGAGAAGTGGTGAATTCTGAATAAATTAACGGCTTTTGTCCACGTTTGTCACGATATCTTTTGTTTTTGGAACATTATCGGAATTCTAAGACACGATTTTGTAGAAACAGTCACTAACTACAACCTGTGCAAAGATAAGGCTAATCCAACGACGTGGCGCCAAGTTACACTCTCCAGAAGTTGCGAGACATTGCCAAAAACGGAACAGAGTAAATCGCAGGAAATGTGTATGCGACCCTTGGAGTCGCACAAAGTCAGCTAAAATTCCGGTTCGCTCACATTTTCGGTGAAATTCCCCAGCCCATAATGAAGTTTAGGACTTTTTACACAATTGTCTAAATTTGTGGTATGAATTAAATGATACATGACGTGAAAATTGAAAGAAAATGAACACTGAAACGGCCAGTTCGCGGCGTAAGCGTTAGGCTTTATTTACATAACTGTCGTTCCGAACTAAATCTGGGGATAATCTTCTTGCTCAATACAAATTAGTGTATTAACTGTGCACTGTAGTGTACCAGTTAAAATCTGATTATCGAGCGAAGAAATGGCTGGCTTTAACGTTCGGTACTGCATGTTGAAGTACGACCACAATTCACCTTGAACACAGCATGGAGCTAAAAACGGACAGCTCGATGAACACGGTTTCCGACCTCAGAGCAGCAATTTATAGTGCAGGACTAACTTTGTGTTGTGCCAGGTTAGAACCCATCGTTAGGCTAAACTAAATATAACATCAGACAATATCTGGTATCTAAAACGATTTCCTAATAGTGAGATAAAAAGGAGCATGCAGTTGGCGAAAAACTGAAATAAATCGCTTCTGACACGAAACTCGAACAAATCTAAAAGCGACTTGTTTTGGCTTCGCGAGTACGTAAAACAGATGTGAATCTGTGACCACGCTGTTAACTGAATGCGTCATTCTAAATTCGCGACGGTCGAGTTTTGTACAAGTAATGAAATACGTTAACTTCAGTCAAACAGTTTAATATCGCGTTCTCTGATATGTTGAAACGAGCAGTCGTCGTTCTTCGCTGGCGACTGTCCGTTGAACTACTATAATAACGACGATAGACAGACCAGCAGCACGCTGTTTTTCAGCATGATTGAGTTTATCCACAGGAAAAAGCAGTCAACTCAGAAAAGTTGATACTCAGAAATTCGATGCTGGGCTATACATCGACACACGTTCTCGGTCGTCACTCGAAAATATGAAGATTAAAGCACCGTCCCTCCATCGTGGAGGGACGGTGGGTGATTAAAGACAATGAACTCATTTAATAATTCATCTCATCGCACATGTTTGTATGGACAAACGAAAAACCAGGCGAGAGTGACGCATCAAAGGACGAACAAATACTCACCTGGTGTTTGACAAACTGTTAAACACCGTTAGTTAGAGTGAATGAATGAATGAATGAATGAATGAATGAATGAATGAATGAATGAATGAATGAATGAATGAATGAAAGAATGAATGGATGAAAGTTTGATTTCGGACATACACCGCGTTAATTAGAGCAGGTTGTGTGAGACGGCGCGTCTCAATCCAAATCTCTGCAAAAAGTAAAGCGCGCAAAACGCGTAAGCCTCTCTGCATAGCGTTCTTTGCTACTAATGCAATGCATTCTTTCGGCGATTTAACGTACCGGAGCGCCAAGGTAAAAAGTATGTCATTTCAGTTTTTGTTTATGGGTATCCCCCAAATTGCAGAGGGAATATGGTAAGATGTAAAAGATGGACGATTTCACTGAGGGAGTGTACACGTCATGGATAAATGATCTAGCTATGATATGACAGTACTCATAAATTGTTGATCTTCATCGAGTAAATTTTGGGCGATTTCACTATCCTAGCATGCCCAGATACATGACATGTCATGTAATTGAAAAGCGTGGAGAAATGAAGTAAAAAAGCCCAAAATATATTGGTAATTTTACAGACTCAACATCACGTCATATATCGTTATTTCTGACAGAAATATGTGGGACATCAAAATTGGATGCTGATATTGAAATAAATATGGTAAAATCACAATGTTTTTTCATGGGCAATGAAATGTTGCTGACTTTCGGAGAGTGGGACCAAGACTTAAATTATGCAAATCAAATACGTCACAGGGCCGAACTCGACGTCATTGCTGAGAATCCCACGTTCAAAAATCGATCATCACATAGTCTCACGTTCTACGGACTGTGGGTCAACAAACAATTTGCCGGACCGTAATGGTTGCACTCTTTTTAGAACAATGTTTTTATTTAGGCAACGTCTAAATTGACCTTTCAACCCCAAGGGTCTTTTGATAACAAGTCTGATTAATGTAGCATCATTATTGAACGTGCGTGCGGGAGTGGTACGTTAGCCAAGTATGGTACAGCCAAGCTGACGGGACTTTTGTGGAGGGACCGTGCTTTAAACAAATCAAGTTCACGTTGCTAACAAGACTTGCTCCAAGATTATGGGGATATAAATACCATAAATAATAAACTGAAGGAGTAAACTTAAGCAGACTGTCGCATTAGTGGTAGGTTGTTGCGTAGGATCGTGGGATGAACGCATTGGCTTGCTCGGACAGCCAGTAACTGCTGTTGCTATGCCGACAAAAGCCAAGCGAGCGGAGGCAGGTGTCGTTGCTGATACACAGCTGTTCATAATCGTATATATCAATGTTTTCGTTTGGCGATTTAAGAATCATAAAAAATTCACTAGCAATCACACACCAACATGTAATTCACCGTGTTTATTGCCGCGTGATCAAATTTTAGTGGTTATAAACGTTTCAAAACAACGCATCCAACTTGGTGTCTAATTGCAATAACTAACTCGATGTTTGATAATGAGTAGATTACTAGTAAGTCGGTATGCATTTTTTATTGAATTAGGTATTGGCAATGGAAGAAGGCATTCAACATTGTTTTTTTATTATAATTATTCTGTACTAGAAATAGACATGTAACTATAAAAAAATAGAAAACATACTTAGATTGCCACCAACATAAAAAAATGGTGTCCAACTTTTCAACACCACGTTTCTTTCTGATGTCATTTTTATTTTAGAACTGTGACCAACTCTCGATGTTGTAGTTTGCAAGTATCTGTATTCCATTTTATCATCTTAAAACAACTGCGCGCATCTTGCCGATGACGGTGACACATGGGCAAATTGTATCGATACAAGGAACTAAATATACGCCGCAAGCGCAAAGTCATCGTATGTGTACAGTACGGATTGTGCTACATAGTTGCAATCTTGTATTTCGAATACAGAAAAGACCGGAGTGACATAAATGTTTACGTTTCAATTTTCTCACTATTAGAACGAGCCTATAGTGTATGTGTTGTTGAATACTGACACAAAATGTCATTCAACGGCAACAGCACTCTTTGGAATTCTGATGCTGACATTTCAAGTCAGACACTGCCAGGTGGCCATGCATGACGCCAACTCTCCTTCGTTCACTCAGTTTCCAAATGTAATGGCTCTCCGCAAAATCAAAAGACTTGAAAACAATAGTTTACTAATGACGTACTAAGTAGCGCGGTTTTCCGCGGTCTCATTATGCATGCAAGCTCATTAAAAGCTGCTAACTGCCTTACCGCCGGTCCCTCGAGGGTTAAATGTATACCGCGGGAGGTATTGGCGGTACCGCCTATTTGAAAATGACCTCTTCCCTTATATCAAAGGGATATTTTGGGTTAAAAGGACCAAATATCCAGTGTAAAAATCCAGTAATCAACAGAAATATTATACCAAAGGGTTATTTTAGGTTAGAAAGACAAAATATGAAATCCATTTTTACTGCCCCGTATTTCCATAGTAATCTATTTGCCTTTAAAATTTCATTAAAAGTAATCCCAGTAACCATGCAAATGCTCTCCTAAGTGTATTTATCACAGCATAAACTCCAAGTTCATTTTTGTTCTATGTTGCCATGGTAACCATTTTGGTAACCACAGTTTTTTTATTGAAAACCATAGACCCTTGAGAGGGTCTATGTTCAAACATAATTCGCTGTTTTTTATTTACTTTATGGATTTCTAAGTAAAAGCATTTAACATTTGTTCTATATAAATAATAATAATTGTAATTTCTTTGCCTTCATCCATGGAAAAATAATAAAGATAATGTATATTGGGGCCATTGTGGTCAGAATTGTTTTCGTTAATTTTAGTGTGTTAGAATTATTTTTATATAGACCAAAAAATATAAAAATACTTTTTCAAGCATTTTTAATTTTGTTTCATGCAGTCATCCCAAAAAATGTTGTCGAGTATAGTACTAACTTATTATGCATTCATCGAATTAATTTTATGCCTTCAAATTAATCTTATGTGCTAAAATTAATTCTACTAGTATCTCAAATTAATTTTATGAACCCAATTCCCCTTATCACCCAATGTACCATTATTTATCACAAGCAGTTACAGGAGCGCGCAGTTTTTTTGTTTTATTTAAAACATAATTCACTGGTACTTTTTTATTTTATGGATTTATAATTAACGACGTATTGATGTTCATTTTTATAATAATTTATTTTTATTTCTTTGCCTCATTCCAGGCCATGTTGTAGTGCATTATTTTTTGTGTGACCTGGCATGACCCCATGAACTCTATGATTAGCTAGATCTTCCCTTCCTATGGTAGCAATAGCTAAATTTGAACATGGTACCTGTATATCTTTAAACATTTTTTAAAACCCAGCAGGCCAATGTGAGGGGGAAATATTACAAGTTAAATGTTTCATGTTTAACACTGCCCAGGGCTCGAAAGTAACTTTTTTCCTTGGTAGTCCACTTTGGCTACCATTTTCTGAAGTTGGTAGCCCACGCCCGCCCGATGACAGTGCCTGGTAGTCCATGCATATTTTTGATCATGGGTATCTTTTTCGTTAACCGGGTATCTTTTTCGTTAACCAGACAAGAAAAGGCTGTTTTACAGGATTCTGCCCATAAAGTGAATTTTCTAGTCTTTTGATGTGTATACATGCACACCTTTAATACCAAGGAAACTGGTGTAATAGACGACAGTGGGACTCAAAAGTTTTGTGACCTATGAGCAAACTGTTTCACTCTCAGAGTTGTGTGCAAATTTTAAAAGTCGACATGACAACATGACAAATATATGGCCTTTTCAGCACGAAGACATACTGTAGCAGGGCTAAAAATAGACCATGGCCCTTCTGTTGGGAGGAGGCATAATTTCCGTGCAATTGTGAATAATACATTGTTATCAAAATACAACGACAATGCGTTTTTATTGGCCATCGTTTCATGTGCCTTTCATTCAAGTACGTCAGTTCAGATATTGAAACTTTGTTGCAAAGTTCCACGCATTGCCGGTCGTCTCTAGAACAAAGTCATACTAGGTGAAAAACGCATTTAGTGATTCGCTAAAGGCCTGTGGATTCGCTTATTTTTTGCACAAGTGCTACATAGGAAAAAAGTTGTTGAATACTCACTGTTTCAATGAATCCGCCATGTTGAGAGTTCTTTAAATTGAATCAAGAACTGTTGCCGATATAAGTTACACAATGGTAAACATTAATGCTCCAAATGTACCAAAAGCATAGGAAACAGTTTTATACAAATTTAAAATCTTGGATCAGCAAGAATGTTAATATTGAAAACAATTTAGTCTTAGGTGGTGACTTTAATTCAATTCTTAATCCAGATTTAGATAAATTAGGTACCAAATGTCATCTCCATCAACCTAGGAAATTACAGAATCTGATGAAAGTTTTCAAACTCACTGATGTGTGGAGAGAGTTGAACCCAACAAAAAAATCAGTTTACATGGAGACAGATATCACTTGGTATAGCAAGCAGGATAGATTTCTGGCTAATATCATCCCATATTCTGACTAATATCATTTGTTCCGATATTCGTCCAGCAATTAAAACAGACCACAATGCAATTTTGAAATAAATAATACTAAACAGCACAGAGGCCCTGGGTATTGGAAACTCAACACCGACCTTCTTAAAGAAGATGAATATCGAGTTTTGATCACAAATGAAATAGTAAAGACTGTAGAGGATTGTAAAGACATAGAAGACTAAAGAATAATTCTGGATTTAGTTAAGGTTCGAGTTAGAGAAAAGTCAATTCGTTATGCGAAAGAAAAACCACGCATTAAAAGAAATAAAGAAAAACTTCTACAGAATAAAATTAAAGATATAGAAAACAAACTAAACGAATGTGAGAGGTAAAAAGAAGAGTTAAAAGCAAGATATAGCGATTTAAAAACCGGGCTGAATAAAATATATGTTAACAAGTTAAGAGGTTCACAAGTTAGATCACGAGTGAAATATTATGAAGAGGGAGAAAGGAATACTGAATACTTTTTAGGATTAGAAAAGAAAAACTATCATAGAAAGCAACCAAAGAAGCTGGTCATAAATGGTCAGGTGATAACTAAGGAAGAAGAGATTTTAAATGCTGAAAGAGATTTCTATGACACATTATACACTTCATCAAATGTTGACAAGACAGTATTATTACAATATTTAAATTCCATTGAATGGAAGTGTATATAAACCAATGATGATGCAAAGCAATGCGAAGGTCCAATATTGGAAAGTGAATGCACAGCAGCTATTGCAAAAATGAAAACAAACAAAGCACCAGGTGGTGATGGTTTATCAATATAATTTTATCGTGCGTTTTGGGAAGATTTGAAGCAAATTGTTGTTGATGCATTTAATGAAAGTTACACAAAAGAACATTTGGCTGAGTCACAGAAAAAAAGGTATTATTAGTTTATTGTACAAAAATGACCTCGAGTCGACCTACAAAATTGTAGACCAATCTCTCCAACGGATGGCTTTCAGATAACATAAAAATTGGAAGCGGGGTACGTCAAGGATGTCCCCTGTCTGCTCTTTTATTTTTACTAGTAGTGGAAATACCTGCTGTTAAAATTAGATCAGATCAAGAAATACACGGGCTAAATATTGGTAATCGATTGAAACATAATGAAAATTAAAATAACTCAAATGGCAGATGACATGCAAATTTATATCACAAAGCAAAAATCTTTAACAAGACTCCTGAATATAATAGATGAGTACGGAATGTTCTCTGGGCTAAGACTTAATAGAGGTAAAACAGAAGGTCTTAAACTTGGTAATTGGCGGAAAAATACAAACTTAGGGTACATATCATGGCCAGACAAGCCTATCAAGGCACTTGGAATTTATTTTGGTTATTCAAAATCACTGTCGAAATCTAAGAATCGTAAGGAAACCTCTCCCTGCATGATGTTGTCAACGACAAGTAATAACTTTCGCTGCAAACCGCAGTAGTAGCTGGACGTTCTTCCGCATTCATTCCAAATACTCACACGTGTGTTTGTTTCCACGCTTCTCAAGTAATTTTGCATATGCGAAGTTCGTTTTGAAGCGATGTTACACTGGCATAGATACACTCCAAACACTCCAAACGGAAGTGAGAGCGCCGCCACTGTTTTGAGTGTGTGGCATAGACTCGCTGTGCCTTGTTTTGTGTGCGCGCACGACAGCAACGATGGGCCTGCATTCAAACACCTCTTTTTCAGAATTCCCAGAGCTTAAATGAACTGTTATTAGATTTCTATATAATACTTATAGCCCCTAAACTTGTTAATATAAGTATTATATAGATATAATAACGCAAACAATAATAGGTTCAATTTCCGTGAAAATTTTCATCATAAAGGTATTTTGGGTCGAAAAGACCAAATATGATATCGATTTTACTGCCCAATGTTTCCATGGTAACCATTTTAGGGGTTGAAATTTTCATTTTTTCTAATATCCAATGA
>LD343749.1:50511-105331 GCA_001465055.1 Ptychodera flava | reverse complement strand
TATTTTAATGTTTTGAGTTGCCATGGTAACTATTCTGGGATTAAAAATGTTACTTTTTCCCTAATTCCTATTGATTGATGTAAAAATTGATAATAAGCGTTTTCTTGTTAGCACACCAAAAAATTCACATTCATTTATTGTGAGATGTTTCCATGGCAACCATTTAGGAGTTAAAAATACCAGTTTTTCAAAGATTCCATCTACAATCCAGGAATCAACAGAATGTGTTATATCAAAGGAATATCAAAATAAATATTATACCAAAGGATTATTTCGGGTTAGAAAGACAAAATATGATATCCGTTTTTACTGCCCTGTGTTTCAATAGTAACCTATTTGCGTTTTAAAATCTCAATTTTTTTCCAAAGTCAACTAAAAGTAATCCCAGTTACTATGCAAATGCTCTCCTAAGTGTATTTATAGCAGCATGAACTCTATGTTCAATTTTGTTTTGTGTTGCCATAGTAACCATTTCAGTAACCACAGTTTTTTATTTAAAACCACAGACCGTCGAGAGGGTCTATGTTAAAACATAAAATTCACTGTTTTTTATTTATTTTATGCATTTCTAAGTAACAACTTTTAACATTTGTTCCATAATAATAATTGTAATTTCTTTGCTTTCATTCTAGAAAGAATAATAAAGATAATGTATATTGGGGCCATCTTGGTCAAAATTATGTTTTCCATTAATTTTAGTGTGTTAGAATTAATTTTACATAGACCAGAAATAATTTTTCAAGCATTTTTAATTATGTTAGCAGTATTCCCAAATAAGTGTTTTATAGTATATTACTAACTTATTATGCATTTATCGAATTAAGGTTATGCCTTCAAATTAATTTTATACGCTGAAATTTATTCTACTAGTATCCGAACCCAATCCTCCTTATCACCCTATGTACCATTATATTTATCTGAATGATTGAATGACGTGAAACACCAATTCCATCGCATATTATCTGGCATTGGTAATATGTACAGTATACCATCGCTCCATGTTCGTATAAGCTTATACTCCACAAAATGGCCACAGGCGGTGTTAACTTTCTGAAAGGATTTCCTAAACGTCCTACTTGTTACCTTAGAGACTCACTTGTGATGTCCTGAAAAGTATTCTCTGCAGTTATTCCAGTTTCTTTCAACATGCAAAGCTCAACGACAAGATTATAGCACGAGACGTAGTGTACAGACTACACATTCACGCGCAGGTAAACTCAATTGCGCATGCTCATATTGGCAGACTACACTGGCAAACGAGTGCGCATGCGTGAAGCTATATTTGCAGCAAATACACTGGCATAGACTCTCCACAGTCGCTGTGCCTTGTTTTGTGCGCGCCCACGACTGCCACGATGGGCCTGCATTCAAACACCTCTTTTTTAGAATTCCCACAGCTTCAATGAAGTGTTATTAGATTTCAATATAATAATTATAGCCCCTTAACTTGTAATAATAATAATAATAATAATAATAATAATAATAATAATTTTGTTTGCTTGTAAACTGAGAATCTACATCACATTTGTGGCAATAAAAATGTGATATAAAAATAAGTTCAAACTTTTCTAAAAGGAAATTATTCGAAATCGAGTGGTATACCGTCGCTTGGTTTAATGTATTGCTATTACATAGATTGAAACAAATATTTGCGTGAACGAACTCGTAATCCATACTATTATATATAGCTAGACAACGTGATAACAAGAACTTGGTTGGAACTTTAAATCTGGCCTTCCGCAACAGACTTTCGGGTTTAATTTTTGGATCCCCTAGGACTATGACAGAAAACACCTGAATATATTAATGACCTCATGTGACGTCGCTATGACAGGCTGTGACGTCTCGTGTTTAAGGTTCCAAGACAAGAAATTTGACCTTTTTAATCTAACAAGTCTCTCACGGTTAATAAGCTCAGAACCCCTGTAAAGTATACATTTTCTAAAAGCCTAGATATAGGGGAACATTTTGGTAACCACAGTGTCTCCATTATTTACATAACTATCACGTGACACGGTAATTTGCATAACTTTTCAAAAAACGGTTTTCCCTATGTTTTATCTCAATACTTCAAAATATCTGACTCAAACTTGCTGGAATGCAAGCTGTCACAACACTCTTTAAAAGGGTGTCTCAGATTTTTTATATCTTGCTTAGTTTTTTTTGAGCACAATTTTAAAGAAATCAACTACGCTTAAATTCACTGGTCTGGAAGTTTTTCTGGCATAAAAACTATTGTAGAAGGTTAAAAAAATTGTGAGACACACTTTTGAAGACCCTCAAAACAGCTTGCACTCACACAAATGTCAGCCATATATCTCAAAGCATTGAAACAAAACATAAGGAAAACCGATTTTTGAAAGGTTATGCAAATTACCTGTCACGTGATAGTTATGTAAACAATGGTGATACTATGGTAACTAAAATGTTCCCCTATATCTAGGCTTTCCGAAAATATACAATTTACGGGGGTTCTGAGCTTCTTAAACACTAGAGAATTGTTGGTTTAAAATGGTAAATTTCTTGTCTTGGAACCTTAATGGCAAAGTTGGTCACTTTAATGATGGGTCGGCTGCCATGAACCAGACTCTTGCACGGTCAATTGGAAGTCAAATCAGAGTCGATAACATAACATAATATCACCTTCATATAAGTAAAGTAAATGCAGTGGACTCTAAATCATGTGTGGTTCGTTTCAACTCGAAAGTGCCTTCATTTAAATTGCATGCTGTGGGCCCATTTGAAAAATTGTTCGCCCCAACCAAACCCCCCAAACACAGAATATCCCCCGACACGATGGCGTTCAGCTCATAAAGCAAGACGAATGCAGAGTCATCAAATGAGTTGAGCTTCAAATGTAATCTATGGAGTATTATTCAAACAAGTCGCGGAGCAAAGCGAATGCACTTCACGAGTTGCATTGAGTTTTGTGAGAGTTGGATAGAATTTGCAATTACTGAACAACACACCGTCCAGCCAAAATTATTGCTACATCGACCATAATTATTCTGACCGCCAGAAGTAATTCACAGTCCTTGGCTAATTGCAAATCAAATCAGAGTGGGTTGAAATGATGCAGGGGCTAGGCGATAATGCGAGATAGTTGACACCGATAAATGTCATGCTGCAAAGCCTCGGCTGCTGCTATTTACTTGAAGTGAGAGCTCACATGTTCTTGAACGCCCCTAGAATTAGAATTCGCATTGAAACGTGCGTTAACTTGAAGCAAAGGAGTCAAAGTCAAAGTGGTAGGCAAAACTATAGTTTGAATAACTCATGTCGCAATGGTCAGGGTGTCAAAGTAAAGCCGCCACCTGCACCGTCAGTCTTTAGTTACTGGGAAGACTAAGCTTAGGGAGCCGTCATTATTTACGGCCTGGGGGGTCGGAGGAATTGCTTTCGAAACTCCAGAATTTCGAGTACCCCCCTGCCAACCATGACGTGTTTGAATAACCCCCCTCTCTGCCCCCCTCCCCCCCAAAAAAAAATGGGAAAGTTAAATATCTATACAGTAAAATGGATTGCTGCTGCGACAGGCCCTGTACAGACCCTGATTAAACCCTGTGGTATAGGTCTTTGTCGGAAGGAGGTTCCAATTACTGTGGCAGGGGCTGATGTACAGGTCTGTATTCAGTGCTCTGGTGACATGCAGTTATTCTGTAGGATTTTTTTTCAAGAGGAGGAAGATGTGGTGTGAAAGCACCACAAGAGACCGCATAAGCCGTCGCGGGGGAGGTCAGGAGGGGGGGGGTGTCCCCCCTCCTGCCATTGGAGCTTTTGTAAAAAATAGAGATTAACATGGTGTTATTTGGTGGCACTTGGGGAGTATTCTTTTCGTATAAAAAACTCAAAGGAAAATAAATCTGAGAGAGTATTCCAAAACTTATATTTCAGTTCACTGATTTCGACTATATTTTTTGAAACCGAAAAAATAGCGACAGACATAAATTTATTCACATTTACTATTTATTATTATTTTCCTGCAATAAAAGATGGGTTTGTTGTCAAGGCATTCAACTGGTTTTAAACTTTATAGCATCAGAATAAGCTTGCTTTACACATTTTCCCCTATCGGTAAGCTATACAATGTAGAATATAGAAAGCAGACGTTTCTCATTAATGATCAGTATATCAATCTTTAATCAGGAAATACTGAAAAATGTACTCAGTACTAGCCTCTAACATAAGGCTTGCCACGTTGCCAGTGTGTGTGTGTGTGTGTGTGTGTGTGTGTGTGTACACAAATACCGGGTATGAATATACATATCTTTACTATTATTGTTGTATTAATTCGTAACTCCACTAAATGCTTCAATACATGTCAACAAAATTGAGTAGCCCCCCCTTTCTTTTTCCCCACTTTTGAGCAACCCCCCCTTGTAGCTTTCAATTTTTTGAGTGACCCCCCCCCCTCAGATTCCTCCGACCCCCCAGGCCATAAATAATGACGGCTCCCTTATATATTCACCGGGAGACATTCTGTGCTAAAAGTGACCGAGGCCGCTCCGCTGTTAATGTTCCTTCATATATGATTGGACATACTACCAGAAATATAAGAATGTGATCATAGTAAGGCACGTGACTTCCTGTGTGTTACCCGAGCGCGTTGCTTATGGATTGACAACAGGCAGCGGTGAAAATTGCCACGTCTGTCTAATGACGCCACTCGCTAGCAACTTCGACATAGTTGAGCAACCCCGTTCGAAACCCATATCGCATGTTCATTCTCTATCTTCAGTCCCGTAAACCACAAATGTGTATGTTAATGACAACGTAGATCATAATGTAAGCACTATCGTTGCAAATTGCAAAAAAAATCATCCTGCTGAAACCTGCATAGGGGCGTATTTGTAGATTCGACGTACACGGCCTGTAACAGCTTAAAGCCCCCGCTCAATTATCAGATTTATCTAATAAAAATATTAGTTGCTTGATGAAATATTCAATGGAAAACAGAAGAATGACAAACTGTTAATTGGCTTTTAACACATTCGCTTATGCGAGAACCTGGGATTGAGAAGGGCGCCTTTAAGTGTAAGATTTAGGATGTGTACGTTTCTGCCCGTCACATCCCTATGGAATTTAAGCCAGCTTAATCGATGGGACAGGAAGTCGAAAAGGCACGTTTACGTTAGCTTATAAAATCGTAAACGCCCAATTTCATGCAGTGGTTCTTACATAAAATGTGTGAGACTGCATTTTGTGAAATGTAAAGTGTGGCATACAAATCTCGATTTAAAATGTTCTTTTCTCTTTGTTTCTGGCATTTTTTATTGAGATAATATTTAAGATGTTGTACAATCAGTAGCTGATGATATTTATGGTGATGATGAATAATAAGGTTAAACAGAAATTAGATCCTTAGGGGGCCATCATTATTTATGGCCGGGGGTCGGAGGAATTTGAGGGGGGTCACTCAAAAAATCGAAAGCTACAAGGGGGGTTGCTCGAAAGTGGAGAACAAGAAGGGGGGGGGGGCTACTCAATTGTGTTGATATGTACTGACGCATTTAGTGAAGTTATGAATTAATACAACAATAATAGTTAAGAACAGCAATATGTATGCTTGAGATATGTATGTTCATTCCCTATATATGTACACACACACACACACACACAAACCATAGCAAGTCTATGTGTCAAAGTGTGACACGCTAGTTCATATGGTTCAAAGTGAAAATACAAAAGTTCAAAGTGAAACCATGGGTAAGGAATGATTATTTCTAAATAAAAATTGCAGAATCTGCCATGAAAGAGGATGCTGAACAACGTGGGCTACTTCTTTTCCTTGAAAACGGCTTTTTTAAGGTTCCCACTTTGTACGTACAAAGTGATGTAGAGGCAGGTTTACGTATCAAAGTGAAACATCTTACACACATTCACGTATACAGTACATAGTGACATAATTTTACACACGCAGAGGTTTACGTGTCAAAGTGAGGAGGGACCACCCACGATGCGAACTGAATACGCCACTGTGATTGCAATGTTACGTGTAATTTTGCATCAGTATTGCTAAATATAAATATTCATTGTACTTAAATTGAGATATTTCGACAAGACATTCTAAAATGTCTACTAAGACAGTTGCATTGGCAAAATTAGTATATCTAGGCAGTTTATGTGATGCAGTCAATGGATTTACAACGCCAATGATAACACCACTTTGGTAGTAAATAATTTAGCAAGCATTTCAACAGATAATGTTAAGAGAGTCATGCTATAATCATATCATTGTTAGATCAGTATTTGCAGTAGGTTTCTTCTAATTTAGCACTGTAAATTTGGATAAATGTCACTTATCATGAAAGTTTAAGTAATATTCAAATAAAGAGCCAGGGTAAGTCCCTTAATTTTATTGGTGCCATCCACACCATGGATTGAAATCGTAACATTTATGAAGGGAAAATAGCTTGATGAAAAAATATCTACAAAGATTTAAACCTTGAGAAATATTGTCTGAATAATCTTACTCAAATACAGAATGTGAAGGATGTTGGCATCGTTCTTAGTCCCAACCTGTTTTAAACTTCTAGCCATGCATACTTCCACCATCAAATGAAACACAAGATTCTACCCATCAAAACGTTACAATTCTATGAAATACAAAAGTACCTTGAATATGCTTGTTTTGGATGGTCCTACTTATATTTGTAAATCACAAATGTCTGGTAATGTATAACCTTGAATTGAAATGATAATTGGACCAGTTTAATGTCATATTGTCCATTGGAATTTGTCACAGAAATCACAAATAAATCTGTAAGAATGCATTAAAAATATTTTTACTTAATTCAAAATTTTAAAACTTACAGCTCTAACAATACCTCTCAGTATGACACCCTCTGAGTGATTTAAACCTCACAACGTTGATGCAACGAAAGTATGTAGACATTGTCCCTTGATATCTAAATTCTACTTACTTATGCCCCTTTCAGAACTCCTGGTAGTAAGTGGATCTAAATGTTATTCTCTAATCGATTGATGCATGAATACTTAAAATGATTTTGTTTGTTCCTTTCCTGATATTGACCTTTGTAGTAACAAAAGTTATAGGCTGACAACTGTCATATAGTTTAATATTCTGTATTTTATAGACTTTTAGTACATTTCTGTCGGTTTCAAATTTCGCCGAATTTTTTTTGAACCTGTTTATTATATTGTATATTGATGATACAAAGTGACAACAAGTCACACACCATGATGTATTTACCTAGCAAAGTGAGGGACCATACACATTCTGATTGACAATACAAAGTGACATCAGGTCACACACCATGATGTGTTTACCTAGCAAAGGGAGGGACCATACACACTCTGATTGATGATACAAAGTGAAATCAGGTCATACACCCTGATGTGTTTACCTAGCAAAGTGAGGGGCCATACACACTCTGACTGATGATGCAAAGTGACACCAGGTCACACATCACTGGGCAAAATGCTTGATATACAACAATATATACACATATACTGATTCTGAACATGTGTCAAATACGTTAAGTATGCACGTATGTATATGCAAAACTACAGTTAGGGATTTTACATGAAATTGATAGATAGCTACAATAATGAAAAATTATATATCAAAAGAAAGTTCTCTTCAAGACCAATTGATTGCATTTTGTTTGATGAAAATTGGTTCAGTACGTGCAGAGATATGTCCTGTTGAATTTGAAAAAATCAGCTTCCTATTTAGAAATGATGCCATGGTAGACACCTGTAGTTTTCATTGCAACCAGGAGACCCCATATTGAACATTGTTTGAGGAAACTAGAATTGCAATTTCAAGTGCTTTTTGCAATAACTCAAGCATTTCTTATTGAAAATTGATGAAATTTTTTGTGGATATTGCTGATGAAATGTTCAATGGATTTTATTTTTTTATAAATGAAAAATATTATTTAGAATGCTGTTTACAAGGTAAGCAAATAACCTACCTATAAACAATCAAATGATACCTGTGACATTGATCACTGTATGCATTATGTATTGTGAACATCAACAGAAATATGATAATCATATTCCATCATATATTACTTTGCATATATGAAAAAAGTTATTTAGATTTATGTTTACAAGGTAAACAAATAAACAACATTACCTGTAAACAATCAAATGATACCTGTGACATTTTAGAACTTGATTTAAATTTAACAATATTTGTTATATTTTTTTTTAATTTGAACTTCGGAATGTTTTTTAAATTTTTTTTGTGTGATTACAACTTTTATTAAATGATTATGAAATATGTCTGATTAGGCCTAGTGTAGATTTTAAGTTTAACAATTACAGAAAACTTTTCCAAAAAGTAAAAAAACTTCGTTCTCAACCCTTTTTCTATGCCGTAAAACAGCAACACGTATTTATAGAATGAACAACTGCATTAAACTGGATGCAAAATTACGCTGGCCCGGAAATACCATAGACCCTCGAAGTCAGCGGTCCGAAATACAAACTAGTATAAAAACCAACTTTTCCAAAGTCCGGAACACCATCAATGAGGTAAGAACAAATTAATAATCTATGGCCTTTTTCTTCAGAGAGAACCAAAATAGTCCCCTTCTCGGGAACTAAAGATAGAAACTAAAATTTCAGTATAGTATCGGCAAAGTGCGGTACACGTGAGCAGTTCAGTATGGTATCGGCAAATTGCGGTGCACGTGCATATGCCTACACTGCAGTGCTGGCTTGACAACTTTTCAGTGTCTATCGAAAAATATCACCCGGAAATCAAACTACTTCGAACAAGATAACGTTTGAAAGGGTAAAGTATATAAATATATCTCTAGATCCTTGCGTTAAATAAGAAATCAGACAAATCTAGCTGCAAAATCGTGAACGTCGGAACTCAGCTTAGACCTCCTAAGTTACACAGAACATGCCGCGAAGGGCTGATCACTTGTATGTGATTGCTGGGAGTGCCCGGATGTAAAGTTGGGGTGAAACCATACTCGCTAAAAAGGGCCTTAAGCATCATTTTTCGCATCGTCAGACTTGTAATTATTGCACAATTACAATTAATATTTATCATAAAATTAATTTTTGGGCCGAACGTTTAAGGAAATCAAGATTTTCTTTCAAAAAAACAAAAACAAAACAGAAAGTTTGATCATTGATTGAGGTTTTCTCGGCCGATTTTAACGTTCGCCCCCTCAAAATGAAGCCCATGATCTCGACTTTCCTACCACCCCTAAAAAATAGTGATGCGATCAGAATAAGTCATGCGGAAAGCCTATCAAAGAGGTATATACATGATATATTCGATCTCTTTCGCGGGACATTTGAGATCACGGCACAACGCTCCTAATGGACGCCAAAATCGCCGGTACGCGTGAGTTTGTAGTCGTCCAGCTTTGCCATTTATTGTAGTACAAAAGTGAAAATTTCCCAAAATGAAGTTAAAATAATAATCTTTAACACTACAATTTCATTTTCTCTGATTATTTGGTCTATTTAAGAATTAACACGAAAGTTCGGACTAGACCGGCATCGAACTCGTACGTTCAACACGAATGTCATGTGACCTAAAATCCCTACTACAGTGTACACTTAGTGTGCACAGATCTGCATTACGTATACTCATGATCTGCATAGAAATACGCTACGCATATCAACGTATTGGAATGTTCCATATACAAAGATACACGTTGCGTGTGCAATTAATATTGTGTTCCTTATACGTCAATAAACATACATATGCGAAGTGCATATCAAGCATTTTGTCCAGTGCACCATGATGTGTTTACCTAGCAAAGTGAGGGACAATACACACTCTGATTGATGATACAAAGTGACATCAAATCACACATTATGATGCGTTTACCTAGCAAAGTGAGGGACCATACACACTCTGACTGATGATACAAAGTGACATCAAGTCACACACCATGATGTGTTTACCTGGCAAAGTGAGGGACCACACACATTCTGATTGATGATACAAAGTGACATCAAATCACACACCATGATGTGTTTACCTGGCAAAGTGAGGTACAACACATACTCTGATTGATGATACAAGGTGATAACAGGTCACACACCTTGATATGTTTACCTGGCAAAGTGAGGAACTATACACACTCTGATTGATGATACAAAGTGACATCAAGTCACACACAATAATGTGTTTACCTGGCAAAGTGAGGGACCATACACATTCTGATTAACGATACAAAGTGACAGCAAGTCACAACCATGATGTGTTTACCTGGTAAAATGCGGGACCATACACACTATGATCGATGATACAAAGTGAAATCAGGTCATACACTAGAATGTGTTTACCTGGCAAAGTGAGGGAGCTTACTCACAATCCTGTTGTTATCACCGAGTGAAATCCAGTTACCAGTTACATAGTAACATGTATATCTGGCAAAATTAGAGCACACATTCTGATTGATGCTTATAATTAACATCAGGTCATCACACAGCATATATCAAGCAAAGGGAGGGAGAGGTACAAAAGCATCCAAGTTGTTGAATACCAAGTCTCTTGAAGCAAAAAATTCTATCAACATGCATAGTAGTAATTGTACCCAGCCTCTCTAGTTAGACAAGCCTTATTCCCACATAAATACGATGTAAAATTGATGTTTGCATGTGTTGTTTCATCTAGCTGATGCATGCTTGGATTCTACAAGCATTACCTTTAATGCACTACACAGTAGGGTAACTTATACCATTTATGCATACTGTCAACTACCAAGTACCCATATGGAAGCAAATCACAGATCTCTACAATCGCATGAGTCAAACAAAAGTTTGGCCTACATGACTGTAAATATCATTGAAATACTTCCTGGCACTGTATTCAGAGACTATTTAGTTATTCAAATTTTGGGTGAATACTGTTTTCATTATTATAGAAAGTTGGCTTATGTTGCCTAGTTACATAAAAGAAATCGACCCTGTAAAATGAAGCATGTTTGATCTTTGCTTTGTTTGTGTACTGAACAATGCAAATATTTTTTTTCAAACTGTAATTTAATACAAACACAGGCGGCTCACACACTATTAATAAGCTTATTATTGAGTTTTTCTCAGTTTTCTCTATCAGTTCCTCTCCCTTTCTTAATGCTCTGACTGATCGTAGTAAATAAAATAAATGACTATATAGCCTAACCTAGCCTCTTAACTCTTTATTTATTTTACACCCCATTACAAGGACGTTTATCTCATATACACACATCTTGTAATTAATTAGTCAACACAACTAATTATTCTAATTCGAGGATTTATGAAGGATTTTATTTGTTGGTCAACATTGCGAAAGATAGGAGAGGTTACTAAAACGGGAAGTTGAGAAGTTCTCCTGAAATGTGACCAAAAATTACCAGATTGCGGCCAGTCATGACCATTTATCCAAAATTTACTGCATTCAATGTATTTCGATGGCCGAGGAGATCAAGCTGCTCTAATTTCAAACGTTCAAATGGTCGCAACCAGTGCAAACACTGCCTATGCCTTACGTGCAGTTCATGGCATGAGGACGTCCGTAAAGCAGAGCAAATTGAGACACCATACACACTGTGACTGATGATACAAAGTGACATCAAGTCACACAATATGATGTGTTTACCTGGCAAAGTGAGGAACCATACACATTTTGATTGACGATACAAAGTGAAATAAAGTCACACACAAAGATTTTTTTCCTGGCAAACTGAGGGACGATGCACACTCTTATTGATGATACAAAGTGACATCAATCACACACCGTGATGTGTTTACCTGGCAAAGTTAGGAACCATACACACTGTCACTGATGATACAAAGTGAAATAAAGTCACACACAAGGATGTTTTTCCTGGCAAGCTGAGGGACAATACACATTCTGATTGATGATAGAAAGTGACATCAAGTCACACACCATGATGTGTTTACCTGGCAAAATGAGGAACCATACACACTCTGATTGATTATACAAAGTGACATCAAGTCACACACAATGATGTGTTTACATGGCAAAGTGAGGAACCATACACATTCTGATTAACGATACAAAGTGACAGCAAGTCACAACCATGATGTGTTTACCTGGCAAGTTGAGGGACCATACACACTCTGATTGATGATACAAAGTGAAATCATGTCATATTTAGAATGTGTTTACCTGGCAAAGTGAGGGAGCTTACTCACAATCCCAAGTGAAATCCAGTTACATAAGAACATGTATATCTGGCAAAAATTAGAGCACACATTCAAATTGGTGCTTATAATTAACACCAGGTCATCACACAGCATATATCAAGCAAAGGGAGGGAGAGGTACAAAAGCATCCAAGTTGTTGAATACCAAGTCTCTTGAACCAAAACGTTTAATCAACATGCATAGTAGTAATTGTATCAAGCCACTCTATTTAGACAAGCCTTATTCCCACAAAAAATACAATGTAAAATTGATGTTTGCATGTGTTGTTTCATCTAGCTGATGAATGCTTGGATTCTACAAGCATTACCTTTAATGCACTGCACAGTAGGGTAACTTATACCATTTATGCATACTGTCAACTACCAAGTACCCATATGGAAGCAATTCAGAGATCTCTACAATCGCATGAGTCAAACAAAAGTTTGGCCTACATGACTGTAAATATCATTGAAATACTTCCTGGCACTGTATTCAGAGACTATTTAGTCATTCAAATTTTGGGTGAATACTGTTTTCATTATTATAGAAAGTTGGCTTATGTTGCCTAGTTACATAAAAGAAATCGACCCTGTAAAATGAAGCATGTTTGATCTTTGCTTTGTTTGTGTACTGAACATTGCAAAGAATTTTTTCAAACTGTAAATTAGTACATACAAAGGCGGCCCACACTCTATTAATAAGCTTATTATTGAGTTTTTCTCAGTTTTCTCTATCAGTTCCTCTCCTTTTCTTCATGCTCTGACTGATCGTAGTAAATAAAATAAATGACTGCATAGCCTAACCTAGCCTCTTAACTCTTTATTTATTTTACACCCCATTACAAGGACGTTTATCTCATATACACACATCTTGTAATTAATTAGTCAACACAGCTAAATATGCTAATCCATGGATTTATCAGGGATTTTAATGGTTGTTCAACATCGCGAAAGATAGGAAAGGTTACTAAAACGGGAAGGTAAGAAGTTCTCCTGAAATGTGTCTCAAAATTACCAGATTGCGGGCAGACATGACCATTTATCCAAAATTTACTGCACTCAATGTATTTCGATGGCCGAGGAGATCCAGCTACTATAATTCCAAACGTTCAATTGGTCGCAACCAGTGCAAACACTGCCAATGCCTTGCGTGCAGTTCATTGCATGAGGACGTCTGTAAAGCAGAGCAAAGTGAGACACCATACACACTCTGACTGATGATACAAAGTGACATAAGGTCACACACCATGATGTGTTTACATGGCAAAGTGAGGGACCATAAACACTCTGACTGATGATACAAAGTGACATCAAGTCACACAATATGATGTGTTTACCTGGCAAAGTGAGGGACCATACACATTTTGATTGATGATACAAAGTGAAATAAAGTCACACACAAAGATATTTTTCCTGGCAAACTGAGGGACGATGCACACTCTTATTAATGATACAAAGTGACATCAATCACACACCATGATGTGTTTACCTAGCAAAGTTAGGGACCATACACACTGTGACTGATGATACAAAGTGACATCAGGTCACACACAATGATGTGTTTACCTGGCAAAGTGAGGGACCATACACATTCTGATTGACGATACAAAGTGAAATAAAGTCACACACAAGGATGTTTTTCCTGGCAAACTGAGGGACAATACACACTCTGATTGATGATACAAAGTGACATCAGGTCACATACCATGATGTGTTTACTTGGCAAAGTGAGGGACCATACACATTCTGATAAATGATACAAAGCGACAGCAAGTCACAACCATGATGTGTTTACCTGGCAAAGTGAGGGACCATACACACTCTGATTGATGATACAAAGTGAAATCATGTCATACATTAGAATGTGTTTACCTGGCAAAGTGAGGAAGCTTACTCAAAATCCCAAGTGAAATCCAGTTACATAATAACATGTATATCTGGCAAAATTAGAGCACACATTCAGATTGGTGCTTATAATTAACATCAGGTCATCACACAGCATATATCAAGCAAAGGGAGGGAGAGGTACAAAAGCATCCAAGTTGTTGAATACCAAGTCTCTTGAACCAAAACATTTAATCAACATGCATAGTAGTAATTGTATCAAGCCACTCTAGTTAGACAAGCCTTATTCCCACATAAATACAATGTAAAATTGATGTTTGCATGTGTTGTTTCATCTAGCTGATGAATGCTTGGATTCTACAAGCTTTACCTTTAATGCACTGCACAGTAGGGTAACTTATACCATTTATGCATACTGTCAACTACCAAGTACCCATATGGAAGCAAATCAGAAATCTCTACAATCGCATGAGTCAAACAAATGTTTGGCCTACATGACTGTAAATATCATTGAAATACTTCCTGGCACTGTATTCAGAGACTGTTGAGTTATTCACATTTTGGGTGAATACTGTTTTCATTATTATAGAAAGTTGGCTTGTGTTGCCTAGTTACATAAAAGAAATCGACCATGTAAAATGAAGCATGTTTGATCTTTGCTTTGTTTGTGTACTGAACAATGCAAAGAATTTTTCAAACTTTAAATTAGTTCATACAAAGGCGGCCCACACTCTATTAATAAGCTTATTATTGAGTTTTTCTCAGTTTTCTCTATCAGTTCCTCTCCCTTTCTTCATGCTCTGACTGATCGTAGTAAATAAAATAAATGACTACATAGCCTAACCTAGCCTCTTAACTCTTTATTTATTTTACACCCATTACAAGGACGTTTATCTGATATACACACATCTTGTAATTAATTAGTCAACACAGCTAAATATGCTAATCCATGGATTTATCAGGGATTTTAACGGTTGGTCAACATCGCAAAAGATAGGAAAGGTTACTAAAACGGGAAGGTAAGAAGTTCTCCTGAAATGTGTCCCAAAATTACCAGATTGCGGGCAGACATGACCATTTATCCAAAATTTACTGCACTCAATGTTTTTTGATGGCCGAGGAGATCCAGCTACTCTAATTCCAAACAGTCAAATGGTCGCAACCAGTGCAAACACTGCCAATGCCTTGCATGCAGTTCATGGCATGAGGACGTCCGTAAAGCAGAGCAAAGTGATGGACCATAAACACTCTGACTGATGATACAAAGTGACATCAAGTCACACAATATGATGTGTTTACCTGGCAAAGTGAGGGACCATACACACTGTGACCGATGATACAAAGTGACATCAGGTCACACACAATGATGTGTTTACCTAGCAAAGTGAGGGACCATACACACTGTGACTGATGATACAAAGTGACATCAATCACACACCATGATGTGTTTACCTGACAAAGTGATGGACCATAAACACTCTGACTGATGATACAAAGTGACATCAAGTCACACAATATGATGTGTTTACCTGGCAAAATGAGGGACCATACACACTGTGACTGATGATACAAAGTGACATCAGGTCACACACAATGATGTGTTTACCTAGCAAAGTGAGGGACCATACACACTGTGATTGATGATACAAAGTGACATCAATCACACACCATGATGTGTTTACCTGGCAAAGTGAGGGACCATACACACTGTGACTGATGATACAAAGTGACATCAGGTCACACACAATGATGTGTCTACATGGCAAGGTGAGGGACCATAAACACTCTGACTGATGATACAAAATGATATCAAGTCACACAATATGATGTATTTACCTGGCAAAGTGAGGGACCATACACATTCTGATTGACGATACAAAGTGAAATAAAGTCACACACGAAGATGTTTTGCCTGGCAAGCTGAGGGACGATGCACACTCTTATTGATGATACAAAGTGACATCAATCATACACCATGATGTGTTTACCTGGCAAAGTGAGGGACAATAAACACTCTTATTGATGATACAAAGTGACGTCAAGTCACAACCATGATGTGTTTACCTAGCAAAGTGAGGGACCATACACACTCTGATTGATGATACAAAGTAACATCAGGTCACACACCATGATGTGTTTACCTGGCAAAGTGAGGGACCATAAACACTCTGACTGATGATACAAAGTGACATCAAGTCACACAATATGATTTGTTTACCTGGCAAAGTGAGGGACCATAAACACTCTGACTGATGATACAAAGTGACATCAAGTCACACAATATGATGTGTTTACCTGGCAAAGTGAGGGACTATACACATTCTGATTGACGATACAAAGTGAAATAAAGTCACACACAAAGATGTTTTGCCTTGCAAGCTGAGGGACGATGCACACTCTTATTGATGATACAAAGTGACATCAATCATACACCATTATGTGTTTACCTGGCAAAGTGAGGGACAATAAACACTCTTATTGATGATACAAAGTGACGTCAAGTCACAACCATGATGTGTTTACCTAGCAAAGTGAGGGACCATACACACTCTGATTGATGATACAAAGTAACATTAGGTCACACAACATGATGTGTTTACCTTGCAAAGTCAGGGACCATAAACACTCTGACTGATGATACAAAGTGACATCAAGTCACACACAATGATGTGTTTACATGGCAAAGTGAGGGACCATAAACACTCTGATCGGTGATACAAAGTGACATCAGGTCATACACCACGATGTGTTTACCTGGCAAACACTTATAACACTTATATTTTAACAGTAATTCTTTGTTTAAATGAAATTGTTGACATGTCAGTTGTAAGATAGGAATTTGAAAGTGTCAATCCTACAGTTTGAATACAGTACATTTTGAATGAGCTGTGAATGTATTTCACACTTTCTATGCTTAACCAGATGTCCTGAACTGTTGTACAGAAATGGATGTCAATCATTAATATCAAACAGGAAAAAGCAGTAAATCAAAAACTTCGATGGGTGTTAAGACTTGCCAGCCATCCAATTAAATCTCCTGAGGAGCGATAGAGAGGCATTTTAGCCCAATCGTATGTGTGCAGTGTCTGAGATGGCCTTTTCTAGTAACATTGAAACCATAAAAACACAGCTAATAATGACAAAACTGCCTTTTTAACTCTTATTTTGGTCATAAAAAGCATTATTCTACAGAAAGTCTGAGACACTAAAGAAAACAGTTGCATCAATGAGAGCGAAAGATATCTTGTTATTTTTCTATCTCTAAAATAAGTCACTGTATCAAATATATATTGAAATATGTGTGCATGTTGCTTTTTCATACTGAATTCTCATAGAGAGAACAGAAAAGTATCAGGAATTTGTCGTGCTTTTCACATGAACTGCAGATTTCATAATGCTACACTTTCACTTAGCAAACATCAAGATATCTCTGACATATATCTCTGATTTATTAAAGTATGTCGCCCGAAGGGCGCGGAGAAAGTATGAAACATCCTGATATCTCTGATACATATGTCTTGTATAGTAAAGTCATGCACAGGAAGGGCGTGCTGGAAAATGTCTGATATATTAAAATAATGCGTTCGCAGAGCACACTGAAAAATATTGATCATACAGATATCTCTGATATATGTATGCCTGATATGTTAAAGTTGGTCGTGCTGAAAAATGTGTCTGATTCTTACAGTTACGCGCCCAAATGGCACGCCGAAAAATGCAACTGGATGAAATTTGTGGCAGACACGATGCATTTTAGGCAATGATGAGCCTGTGTCGAAATTCAAAAACACACTGACTCCCCCACCTATTGGGCATTTCAAAAACATGGTGACCTTCCCATCACCAAAGTAAAAAATGTGGTGACCCCTCCTCCATGAATCCACCGGCCCGTAAGGCTGAAGAAACTGACCAGTTCCTAGAAAGATGTTACCGGCAGACATGGAGATGATAGCGAGTGAATAGAAATGACGTTGACTTGTTTAAGAAATTCACAATTCTGGCAAAAATTCTCTCAGTGGCCGACATCATCGGTGATGTCAGTTTGTGTTTCGATGTTGAGAGGACACCGCTCACGTGACTTTAGTGACGGGCTGCCCTGAGCCTTGCCCATCGCTTGTGCGCCAGAAAAAGAATGGTCTGCAAGTAGTCATGTCGGAAAAAGCTGGAAAAACGGCGATTTTTGAGCGGATTGCTGGTCGTGGTAGGCATCTAATGACCAAGATGTTAATAAGTGTTGGCAATTGCAATTTTGGTGGAGGTGCCGCCAACGAACAATGCACTTTAAAAAGAGTCCTTACTATGATAAGATGTATTGTGCATGACAAGTAGTGTGAACTGACTAATTTTAAATCAAGAGGGTAATTAATTAGCTGTTCATAATTTGCCCTTCCCCTAAAAATTTTTCGACTTACCCTGCCGCACTCAAACTTCATTTTTACCCACTCTCCACTTACTTTTGCCTGTGTCCCCTCCCCACTGTGGATTTGTTAGGCTCCCCTGCCCTGTGGCGAAAACAAACTTGCAGATATCCCCTGCCCAGGACAAATTCCCCCAAAAACTTTGTCATTCTATTTCCCCTGCAGACATAAAGCTACCCTACCCTGTGATTAAAAAAAACTGTCGATTTTCCACTGCCATGTGAGAAAACATTCCCTGAAAATTAACATTCCCACGCAGACACATATCGCGCAGTACATACAGTGAAATGTGGGGTCAATCGCAATAGGCTAAGTAGTCTGTGTAACCTTTAAAACGTATAAGTACTTGCCCTGTGTCCCCATCCCCTGAAACACCATGGCTCAACTTCCCCTGTTCCGCGTTTTAAAAGTAGCTTCTCCTCCCCTCGTTTTTCGCCAAGCCCTGTCCCCAGGACAATCAACCAATATATGCCCTGCCAGACAAAAAAAACTAAAATTTGCTCCCCTTCCACCTAAAAATATGTCCCCTGCCCCTGCAAATTAAAATTCCCCCTGCCCTCAAAAATTGCTACCGGAATAGCTTTTTCGATGAATAGCGACGAACAAAGTTGCGATAAGTGTGCTGTCGGGCAGAACATGGACGTTTCCATGGCTGTGGTGGGTTAAAAAAAGTATAAGTCAAAACCAACCGTAAAAGGCAGAAATCTCGTCCGAAAACACTACAGCTATGAACCAATAGCTAGCCTAACGCTACAAAAGAACATTACAACTTCCCCGATGCTAACTTGACACCTATTAACGCCTGTAAATCAGATGTGAAAAAGCGCCACCTGTATGCATTTCGCGGCGAAGTGTAAATGAAGTTAGTTTGCTCACAGTATTAGTTAATGAGGGGATTATTGACGATGAATTTTCTGGCCAGCATTATGCAATGCGGACCTTGATATGCTCACCCTCAAGTCTTCAACACGATACGGACTAAGCTTATGGCTGACCCTTACCATGGATGTAAAAAATAAACATCCATGCCCATGGGTTGACCCATGGAGCTAGAAAAGGACGTCTCTTCTTGGAGGATGTCAGAGTGATAAATCGATACCGGTTTTGGCTGTGCAATGCAAGAGTACATTGGCACCTGATTATGTGTACCTAGACGTGTATAAATCATCAGATCCGTTTCTAGCTCCATGGTGTAAGACTACGACTTTATTTTTGACTGACTGCACCAGCGATGGTCCGCATCAAACAGTATTACAGAAGAAAATTTACACCGCAAATTTCCATTTCTTAGGTTTTCATATCAGTGACGTGTGCACGTGCGCAATTTTACTGTTGCGTAAGAGTGTCAATCGTCCTTCTGTGAATGCTAAAACACTTCTCCGAGCCATATACCCTCGAGGGTCTATGTCCGAGCATAGAATCAATAACTTGCAATGTCTCTTCCTACCTCCATGAGTAAAGTAACATCCCCGGAAGATTTTATTTTCTGACACCTTGATCCTGCATACCCTCTGCTTGTTGACAAGCAATGAAGCTAACGAGCGTCCTACTGTTCACCATATCCTTGCCCCGAAAACGACTACGAGGCAGATTATGTCAATTTTTCAAATTTCCATGTGAGAGAGTGGATGTAATCAGATAATTTTCTGGAACTACCAGGCTATGATCACCTCATCCAATCATTACCCGTTTACCGAACGATCTCTTGATATTAATTTAGTGTGTCATGATCAAAGTTTCACTTTATTACAATGCTGAACTTCTTTCGAGAAACTTAGAAATAAAGATCGATTATTTTTGCCATGTGTACACGCCAACGAGATGCTTTTGTCGAGCAGGAGCGGAGATTAAACCCAGTGGGCCATGGATGCCTTCTGATCTGAATAAAACGTTGGGTATCTTTAGAGCGGCAGTGTTTCACCACGAAGGCGCGACTTTGCACAATTTTTAAATATCGGATATTTACTATCTAGTATCGAAGTCTGACGATTTCGGGACAAGTATCGATACTAGACGATACTAGAATGAACTGGGGTTGTTCCATGGGAAGCCGCGTCTGTGAAATCGACGATATTTAGGATGCCCGATATTTTTTCGGCGATTTGGGGACTCTGATATCGATACTAGAAGATACTAGAATTCGCGATTTGGGGACTTTAATATCGATACTAGATGATACTTGCATGACTTGCCTTGTGCCTCTGCTCGCCGGATCTGTGAAATCTCCGAAATTTTTCAGCGATTTGGGGACTCTAACATCGATACCAGACGATAATAGAATGACTTGCCTCGTGCCTCGACACGCCGGATCTGTGAAATCTCTGATATGCACCCGATATTGATCGGCGATTTGTTGACTCTAATATCGATACAAGACAATACTAGAACTACTTGCCTTGTGTCGCAGCACGCCGGATCTGTGAAATCTCCGATATTTACACGATATTTATCGGTCATTTCGGTACTCTAATATCGATAATAGAAGATACTAGATTCAGTCAAATTGCAAGTAAATATCCGATATATATATCGGAGATTTCACCACCTCACAGTTCTGGCCAAACCCGACATCCAAGGACTGACTCTAGCTTCGATACTCGACGATACTAGATTCAGTCAAATCGCAAGTAAATATCCGATACATATCGGAGATTTCACCACCTTACAGTTCTGGTCAAACCCGACTTCCAAGGGCTGACTCTAGCTTCGATACTAGACGATACTAGATTCAGTAAAATGGCGCGTAAATATCCGATATATAAGAGATTTCACCGCCTCACAGTTCTGGCCAAACCCGACTTCCAAGGACTGACTCTTGCTTCGATACTAGACGATGCTAGATTCAGTCAAATCGCAAGTAAATATCCGATATATATGCGGAGATTTCACCACCTCAGAGTTTTGGTTAAACCCGACTTCCAAGGACTGACCCTTGCTTCGATACTAGACGATACTAGATTCAGTCAAATTGCAAGTAAATATCCGATATATATCGGAAATTTCACCGCCTTACAGTTCTGGTCAAACCCGACTTCCAATGGCTGACTCTAGCTTCGATACTAGACGATACTAGATTCATTGAAATCGCGCGTAAATATCCGATATATATCGGAGATTTTAGCCCTTTATAGATCTGGTTAGGCAAATCTAATTTCGATATTGTATAGTCTAGTAGACGTAAATATCGGATATCATATAAAAGTGAAATGTCGCCTTGTCCTCTGTTTCACACAAACGAGATCGTCTTTGTCCGACAACGGAAGTTGACCGGGCAATTAGTTTCGCAATCCAGTTTCTTCCAGTGATTCGAAGTGTTTATTTTCACAAAGGAACAAGCTATAAAACTTCTCGACCAGTACAGCATAAATAAAAAAACAGACAGACAAATGGCTAGATAAATAGATAATGTGGGTGGATAGATAGATTCTTTTTGTGACAGCGACTGTGCATGAAGATAAGGAATAGAAAAGCGCTAACAACGTAAAATCGAGTTCTGTAAAAAGCATGCGAATCACTACCAGAGGAATAATTTCGACACCTCTTCATGCTCCATGACTCCATCAAGAATGTCCATCAAATGTTGTTTCAACAAATTATGCAATGTTTTGATGCATTATTTAGACAAAACATGATCTATAACCTTTCGCCAAGGGCATTTGGCGAGAGATAAGCAGCATGGACCACGTGATCCACTGCCGTCCGCAGATAGGATTCAAAATTATGTTGAAGTCACCGTGCCAGCTCATAAATACCGTAGTCATGAGCGTTCATCTTACACTTTACACCCTTTGATGCAGCAAATACTGACTCCGAATCACCAAAAATTCAAGTAAATCAAAGTCCGAACCGAAAACCTTTATCTACGACTGAAACTTAACATCATTCCGTTCGAGGCCCGCGGCCCCCTCATTATCACCGGCATAAAAAATCGGCGTCATCAAGGGACTCTCAATTTGTATTTTTATTTTTTTTGATTCGGATGTAGCTTTACATACACTTGGCTATTTAAAATTGAATTCGTTCTCCACTGCTTGATGTAAATGTTCTGCTGGGAGTGTTTGAAAACTGAGACAATCACAATTATCGCCAGTGTTGTTTGCTGAATTAGCAACCTCAAGAATGGTACAAATTTTCATTACGATTTTCTCCTGACGGAAGTCCGTGTCAAATCAAGTATACTTCAATTTCTGATGAAGTGGTTGATATCATAATGCACTCGAGAAAGACCCTCCTTTTTGACGACATAAAACCCTGGATTAAAAGAGAGAATAAGGATTTATTCGATGTGGCGATGGGCAGCCTCGATGGTGCTGAAATATGCGAGCTGGTGGGTCTGTATATACTTAACACACTCGCCAAAAAGTATGATAAGAATCATATCGGCTTATACCGGGATGACGGACTTGGTGTACTCAAAAATATCACGGCCAGCAAGGCGGATAAGATCAGAAAGGAAATCACAAAGGTATTTCATGACATTGGCCTGAAAATCACGATCGAGACAAACCAGAAGATTACAAACTTCTTGGATGTGACATTTAATCTGAACGACGGCAAGTTCTACCCGTATCGTAAACCGAACGACCAAACAATGTATGTCCATAAGCAGTCTAACCACCCGCCAACCATTATTAATCACATACCTGACGCAATAAGCAAACGCATCTCAACAATATCTAGAGATAAGGGCATCTTTGATAAATGTAAAGGGCGATACAATACAGCGCTAAAGGCAAGCGGCTACACCGAACAAATTGAATTCACCAAGACCAACCAATCAGCGAGGAGAAGCAATAACAGGAAGCGTCATATCACGTGGTTCAACCCCCCTTTCAGCAAGAACGTGGAAACAAACATCGGCAGGAAATTTCTCCAACTTGTCGATAAATATTTTCCAAAGGGGTCTAAACTTCACAAGATCTTCAACAGAAACACAATTAAAGTGAGTTATAGCTGTATGAGGAATATGGCAAGTATAATCAAATCGCACAATAAGAGGGTAATCTCCGGAGAACAGCGTAAGGACCAACCAGCTGATTGCAATTGCAGGGTTAAGTCGGCATGCCCCCTGAAAGGTAACTGTCAAGTCAAAGGCGTGGTGTACAAGGCCAACGTATCAACGGAGGACAACGGAGAGAGGGTTTATATCGGCCTCACTGATAACACCTTCAAGACGCGCTACGCTAATCACATGAAGTCGTTCCGCAACGAGAGATACAAAAACGACACCGAGTTATCAAAATATGTATGGAACTTAAGAAATAAGGGACAATACTTTGACATTTCATGGTCGATCATTGATAAAGCATTGAGCTACTCTAACATGAACAAGCGATGTAATCTTTGTATATCAGAAAAGCTACAAATTATCAATGCTGACAAATCTACACTGTTAAACAAACGCTCTGAGTTGGTTTCAAAATGTCGCCACCAAATCAAATATTATTTATCGAATTTTAACACTGCCTACAACTAGAATGGTTCGTCCCAATCATATATGTAAGAGTGTCGAGCTGAAAATCCTTTCACTCTATCTGAGGATTGCAAGATGCATGAAACTTAAGTAATAGATTTCATTACTTTGTACTTGAAGTAATCTGTTTATTTATTTATAACGCTCTGCTTTTTGCATTGAGCACTGTAATTTCCCTCGAGGACATCTGTATACTTCGAGATATATATATATATATATATATATATATATATATATATATATATATATATATATATATATATATATATATATAAGTGGACCCAGTATGTTTTAAGGTAATTTTGTAATGGTTCTCGATAGACAAGGGTAAAAACTGCATATTCCTTACCGTTTTAAATTTCGTCACACATTGATCCCTGAGAAAATCAAAATCTTACCTTTTAAGCCCTTTAAAGTTTCAAGGACTCAGCTGGGTGGCCTCTAAAACTTTCAAGGTCTCATCAGGATATTCCGTGAAAGATTCAGGGTCACATCTAGGTACTCCCTGAAAGTTTCAAGGACTCATCCCGCTGATCCCTGAAAGTTTAAAGGACTCATCCAGGTGGTCCCTGAAAGTTTCAAGGTCTCATCAGGGTGGTCCTTGAAAGTTTCACGGACTCATCTGGGTGGTCCCTGAAAGTTTCAAGGACTCATCTGTGTGGTTCCATGAGGGAAAGCTCGAAAGTCCGTTCCCATGGGTTGGGGTTGCGGTAGAGGTGTCAGCACTGCGCTCTTCTTGCTATTGTTTATTCTATTTTATTACGTTTGACTGCGATATGTACTGCCGATAAAGATTTATACCACTGACGTTTCTTTGCAGATTTGCCTTATGTTAGCACTGGTTTTAGTAACGATTTCTATTTCTCCTTAGGCGTGACAACTATTTGTCGTTTGAAAATATTACGCCATGGAGTTAAAAAGGAGCTCCACGCTCCGAAGTTTTGTCACTGTGTTGGCTCTATTATCTGATTAGTTTGACTGCCTGATTTGCCAAAGTAAGCAAGGGTAAATTACTGATCTGGGGACGCTATTACCAGATTATCACCGGGTTAACTTTGACAAAATCAACAACGAACATACCTGTAAGGTATAACACAAGAAAGGGGAGAAACTCTCAAAATCCATTTCCACAGAAACCTACTTTATGATCAACACTTCCCAATTTTACGAACGCCATTAGTTTTCTAAAATGTTGAAACGGGGACAGTGCAATATAGGAGTTCATCTGTTGCTCTTTGGGCTGCAAAACGTTGTTCGAAGCCGTGGAGTCAGTGCCTTCAATATTCGGTCCTAAGTAGACCAATATAGGCCTTATATATCATTCGTTTTTGACTTAAAATTAACATGCAAGACTAGATGTCTTGAACCTGCGAAGACAGATGTGAATCACGACCGATCTGTGCGTTGGGGATATCGATGTCACAGTCTTTTCGAACGAAAACGGGGATGTTTAGGCGATAGCAAAGACGATAAATCGGTCAGTTGAATAAAACTAAACTTTTTCGGTCATCATATATTTTTATGGCAGTTTTTTAACACTCGTGAAACCCTGCTTAACAATATAATAAGTATACGCCAAACCAAACCTTTCAGACACACTTTTTATGTCAACGTTTGATCTTTACAATTGCAACTGTCTTTTGTTTGTCTCATGACTGTCACTTGTCGATTTGATGTGCGAAGACACACTGATGACCAGACTAGTTACTTTACTAGTTCTCAAACCTGGTAAAACATTCTTCATATTGATTATGTCAACTCGCGAACGCCCTGAGAACCTGACTGCGACCTTTGTTTGATACGTTAGGTGGTTGAGTATATTATAGATTAATGTATCGAGACTGAAACTGATTCCCGTGATTGAACTATCATGGTCTTGGTAGCTCACTGACGTTTATGGCAGAGAGGGCGAAAGTTTCAGGCCCAAGGAACATGAGCAGTATATTGCATGCTTTGTGGGAAAGGAAAGCCGGTTTCCATAACTACCATGAAAAATCCAGCTTTGACTATTAAATTATGGGTGTACAAAAATTGTGTACATCTATGGACTAATATTACAGTCCTATTTCCAAGAATAACTTTCGAGCTACGTAGCCAGTAATGTTGAGGTCAAGAAATCCGAATCACTCGCGTTCGAAATGTTTCTTCATTTGTAGACAGAATGGTCGACTCTTCTCTTTTTTGTTTTATATCTAGGGCACTGGGTCAATTGAAAATTCAAAGCAAAACACCGTGATGTATAAAATCTGCAGGCACGGTCGCAGTCACCAACCGACAACCCCACTTGCATTGCCGAACACACAACAGAACGGTACATGCGATATACCGCTCTAAAACGTGCATCGTATGTAAAACATGTCGTGTTTTGTTCTTTGAAAAAAGGGACTAATGCAAGAGTGCCTAACATATTGTAAGGACCATGGAGCTCCTTTTTAGCTCCATTCAAGGATGTCATTGATATACTGAACAAGTTGAAGGCGACCGTCGAGTTACACTGGGTGAAAACCCTATAATACAGGACAATACAGGCACGTATGTGAGCATGTATTTAGGGTAAATACATGTAATTAAAGGGCAATACATAGTAATACAGGAAACACAAATACAGGCGCTGTATTTTTGCCTGTATTTACCTGTATATGCACTCTTACAGATACATTGTAAATACAGGTAAATAAAGGTAAATACAGATTATAAATACAATCTGTATCAATCATGTATTTGTCATGAATTTGTATTGTTTAAATTCATATATTCGTTCCTGTATTTGGGATGTATTTTCATAACATGAATTTACAATGTATTATGCCTAGATTTGTCATGAATTTCTTAGCCCCAAAGAAACCTGAGTGAACCGTTCGGCTACATGGCTTGATGCATTGTAGAATTGAACATCCACAAGGCATTGTAGACTTATCCTGCCGAAGCCTTGAGACAGAAACGAACATTATAACGTGGAAGTGATAACTGATTGTCAAACTGCTGAACGCGAAACACCATCTGTCATTTTAGGAATGGAGCTGGTTTCAGACAAGTGGAGCTAATTTGAGATAAGTGCCAGGTTGTAATATGAAAATAGCTGGAAGAAGAATGACCTGCTCTCGTGAACGGAGAGTTGCCGAAGGAAATTAGAAAAAGCTTAAGTACGATTGTAGTGAGTGATTTGATCTATGAAATTTGTTGAGAACAAGTTTGTTTTAGATATATAGCATTTTATTTAGTTTGATTTTTAATTCAACCTCAAATTCTGCCATGGTAACCATCGATCATTCTGTTCTGACACGGTAGTAATGATTGTGATTTTTTGGTCAGATCACACTAATCTTAAAAAAATACAGTCGTCAGTAAACTATCACAATTTTGTTACCAGATATCTTTGCCTGATTGTTATCACATTTTAAACTGCAGCTGCAATCATTCTAGTGTGCTGCTGGTATGTAGATCGATCTGTGTTATGCAAGGCAGTGATTGTCTCATGTACAGTAAATGTACAATATGTTTATGTGTTATTTGAAACTTTGTCGTCTTGGTAAAATCTACAATTTTTATTCACTTTTCTTAGGCTTGATGTAACCATCAAGGTATGGGCAGACCTCCATGGTGTAGCTAAACTGCAATACAGAAGCCGTAAATTGGCTTCACTCGTTATCACTGTTTTGGGGGTACGTCCTGATGAATGCCAGCCGTCATTTTTCACAATGGAGACTCATAGGTTCGTCTTGGAATGATGTATATTTGAACATGGAATGAGTAGCAGCTAGTCTGTTCAGTGATTGAAGATCTGATCACGGGCGTAATAAATAAGGGTTGACTTGGGAAGGGATATAAAAAAGAGATGTTTTGGGACGAGATGATTGTAATTTGGTCACCAAGCCACAGTCCCTCCACCCAGGACGGTGACTAAGCCTTGCTTCCGTAATAATCATTGGCTGTCACTTTCACAGGTTTATACTATCATGGTTTTTACATTTTACATAGCCGTTGTCGGTATTATGATTGAGAAATGTAACGCCATACGGACCATGCCACAACCTATTTATTCTGTCAAACGATTTCACTGTTTCCACATGTACTGAAAGAATTTTGTCATTAAAAAAACGAAGAGAATATATCTGTTTGACAGGACAAGGATTCACTGCCAACCCAGGGAAATTGTTCAATCAGATACGTCACGGTCCCATGTGTTTGGGTGAAAAGCGATCACCCTCACCAGAGAAAATACACATTTCCCAATACAGATCTGTATTCTAGTGCTGTAATGTGTTTTATACTATATCAACCTTAGACCATATTTTGATGTGCCTCTAGACATGCAGTCTGCACTGTGTGTAGAGTCCCTCCATCACAAATCTGTGCTTTGAGGGAAAACGACTTTGCCATCTAATTTACCATTCTTCCTATTATAATCAATGTATTGTTTTTATTCAACAGCTACCTGTTAGATAAGCGCCCGCTGATTGACTAATCTGTTGACACTAGTAGGTGTTTGACAAGCCCGCAGCCTCCGTACAGGCCCTGTCACTAACCACTTTTTGTCAATGGATGAGGCCGAACAAAAAAAATGTGCTGTTCCGATAGCCCGACTTACCGTATTTTTTACTGCCGACCCTAAAGTTTTTAGAGCTACGTAAACACGGAAGTAAAAAAAGAAAGAAAAAATCTATAAAATCACGCATTCGTTACTTGGCATTTGATTTTTGCTTGAACAAAGATGTTTTTATGTTTTGTTTTCCTTTTATATGTATGATCGCCGTCCCTTCACCCAGAGTTTGACCGCCCTGAACCCCTGGAAAATGCATATCTAAAAATAAAAATATTTTGGAAAACAATTTCTGCCGACCTACCTACCCTATTTTTGAAAATCATGTAATCGCAACAGCACAATTCATTTTTTTTGCATAACCAACCAGGTCAACATCAACCCACAGCATAGACAACAGTAACCAACCCAACTTTTATTAACGCCTATGACAAAAATGTCACAGGTCATGATTTTAGTGCTATTACCCTATCACCGTCCACTGTAATGGCTAAGGTGACCCAAATCAACTCAATATACAAATTATTGTTTCGATGTTGTTAGCACACGGCGGTTAGAACGCAGGGAGTGTCGAGTCGTGATAAAGGTAGGTTTCGAAACCACATGCACAGCCATTTCATGCCAGTTTTGTTCGTGGGACCGCACGCTTGTTCAGCTTCCTGTATCAAGACTGAAAATTGGGCATGTGCTGGACGCACTTCAGTTGTTCACTTAATTGCTAAATTGCTGGTAAAAACCCAGCGTTGTCAATGTGTACGGGATGTTAATATCACCTTAAATACCCATGTAATTCGAGCACAAAAATTATTATGATTTAAAATCGTCGGATCAAATTTAACAACGCCGAAATAAATGGTCGAATTAATAAACGAGACGACTGTGAAATTCTACATGAAACATGTTCTTATAGGGAGATTGCTTCAGAGGATAAGTTATTTTTGGTGCCTCGACATCAGTAGTTCTATGCCTACGTCACAAAAGAAAACAAATTGGATATAGGGGCATGTCAAAATCAAAGTGGCCGCTGTTTCAAGACACGTCGCGACCAGCTGATCGATTGACGTCGCGTACGTTGTGCCGGCATTTGAAAATAAGTAATAAATAGAATATAAATAGTAACTTGTGGCAGGCAGGTAATGTGATCGAGACGTGTAGTGCATTATCTACGTCGATCAAATAATCATAATTGACATCACCTATCGTAAGAATTGCGATGTTGAAGAATATTTTAACTGTCTGAAAAGACCATGGCGACCATTTTCCTGTGAGTATTCTTAGTTTGCAAACTTGCCAAACCAACATCAGAAGACTTTTAACTCTTTTACTGCAGCTGCGTTCTATATGTTTTAACGTAAGTAAAATTTCAATATCCGTACAATTTCGTAATCGTACGGCGTAATCATTCAACCCGACGGCGTTCTCTCTCTCTCTCTCTCTCTCTCTCTCTCTCTCTCTCTCTCTCTCTCTCTCAGTTTAGCCGCTTAGATATTTTGATAGTCGACATTTATTTCAGGTTCGCGGCCACAACTCTATGTTGATGTCCATTTCTGAACGAGTTTTCCTGCCGTGTTCAATATCAGACACTCAGAACAGCAATAACGCTGGTAATATTGCGTCTTTGATCTTGAAAGCTAGTAGAATTCGTAACTGATGACATATCAAGCCATGGAGCAAGTTATCATCATTGAAAGTCGATAAACTTTAACGCACGAGCAAGTTCATATTGAATGGCAATATGAATTTTTACCGCTGAGAATGTGTATGACAACACGGGGGGGGGGGGACGGAGAAATGATACCGACTACAGAGACTTCACAGAAACAGTGTGATTTTTTACATCGCAACAGCAGACGATAGTTAGTTGTAGAAATTTTACAACCTGGAGACTTGTTTGGTCCTTAAAACCATAGACTCTAGAGACATTTATCGAGGGTCTATGTCAAAACTAACAACAGCATAGGTAATCAAGACGCACGTGGCGTCATTTGGTGATTTTTTTACTGGAGGTCCACATATCTTTCTCTCACGACTTTGATGTATACCGGTACTTTGGTTGATTATGTTGCTATGCTGTTCTGTGTTTGACCTGTGATGATGGCTTGCATAAATCCTGAATCTATAGTTCGTTTTCTCCCGACCAAAAAAGTTGTGTTTTATTCAACTGAACTGATTTATCGCATTTGCCTATACACACATGCTTGTTGTGAAATCTATTTCTCTTTCACGCACAGATACTTCTCCTTGTCGGTTAACACACATAGTAGATAGACTTGGTTCAGGGCGCGGCCGTCCATACAAATACAACATTTCTTCGCCGCTTTGCAAAACACAGTCGGCCGTCCCAAGACGTGAGACTTCTAGGATTTCATCAAACAGTGAATGAAAATATATCGATTTATTGACTGACATAACGAGAATATGTTTTCTTCTGCAAAAAAGTAAACTTCGCCTTTCATTGACAATTCCGTTTCCATGAATGAATACTCTGTCCTCAGCCAGTAAGCTGATGAAGGTTTTAGCCTCCGCCATATTACTCACTCAGGCCAACACATGGTTGTTTTGCCAAAGATCTCGTCAACTTTCCGGTTAGTTGCATCTGACACATCTGTGTAATTTCACAAGGAACCCGCAACAGTAATTTAGGATACTACATCGGTCAAATTAACACGGATTATTGAAGATGAAAATACTTTTATCGATTGACCCAAAAAGCAAGAGCAAGTCAGTGAATCTGTCATTAAATGGACAGGACAATCGTGTCTGTATATAAAAAATGACCACCTAGCCTTTTCCTCATAAATAAGGTCGAGCTTGTCACTTAATTAATCTGCTGAATCACAAATATATGGTGCACTGTGTAATATTTTTGTCTTACGGGAGTGACAAAAATTGCATTTTGTCGTAATTGAACACAACTAATAATAACTTCTAATCAAATTATTCCTGTGAATGTTTGAGCACTTAAGGGGTCGTAAACAGTAAAGCGCCACCTTGATAACTATAATGTACCTGTACTTGGTCTCCGTGCAGTTACGAGGCCTCCACTTAGACAAGCAACACGTTTTATTTTAAGTTCAACACCAGTTTAACCAGGGCGAAACTACACAACCCGATTTCGAAACTTGGACGGAAGAGAGCAATCTTTTCAACAACAGCGACATGTCGACAAGTACCTAAATCGCCGTTTTCATAGTTACACAACATTAGCTGGACAGCCGTTTAATCCAGGTATGTATCGTTACCCTCTCAGGTCCCAGTGTGTTTGATACTTTTTCTTATATAGCTCAGTATAGAAATGTCTTTATCAGGTACAGGTATCTGACATTTATATATGTTATCATTCATCAATGTTCCTGACTGTGCAAATCATGGAGCTATCTTTGGTAGCTCCATGTGCAAACGAACACCAAATTCCTAGCTTCCTGTTCCCAAGCCCTTTATGCTAATGTGACCTTTTCATGTCGTGCCGTACATAAGACTCAGGGAAGAGTGTAAACACGTTGCAGGCAAATATACACGCATATACCCTAAAAAAGGCAAAGTGAAACGAATGGTTTACTTTCTACCGTTTGTTAAACCCCGACTTGAAAAGGTCAGGGGATTGTGAAACTGAAGTCTTGAGAAGACTATGCGTTTCTGTCTTTTGTTTTCCTCTGAAATTGCAGTCATTGTATAAATATGTTGCGACGATTTTCGATTAATCTGACCAGACTCTTTTATTCTTATATCTCAAATGTCTTTACTATGTATTACGGTTCCATGATGGAAAGAGCCCCATTCAATTTTGGGGGTCTTTTGCTAGCATTCTGAGAGGCATATGCATCTCCATTCACTCAGTTGCCATTCAGCGATGACCACTACTCTAATTAATTTTATTGTTATGCAAACTAGCAACTTTGCTAACAGAAATTCCTTGGAAAAACGCTTTTCACACCCGAGCAAACCGTTCCAAACTTCTAAAAATTTGGGTTTCTTTTATGTAACACCAAAGTTAATCTGATGCTTTAGCGCTGATACTTTCACACAATTTCTTTAGGCAATGTTAATGCAGTTATGTTCATAGCAAATAGTAACATCTTTTTTCACCAATGTTGAGAAGCTGAAATTGAAGAATAAAGAGATAGCAATATCACACAATTTCCATAGATAATTGCAAAGAGAAATTTAAATAACACCGTTATTCAGTAACGCGATGACCCTTATCTTTTATTCATTCATTTACTCCCTCTGTGATTAGTTACCTTTTTTACTAATCTCTTTTCAATTTATTTTGTCTCGCAGGCCATGAAGACCATTCGTTGTGTGCTTCTGAATCATGACAACTCAGCTAGAGGTACCTCTACTGACAGGGGGAATCTTCGATAAGACAAGACAAGACATGACTTTTTTGACGGGTTCACTCCTGAACTGATTTAAGACGAAGAAGAGGAGGGTGGATTTGTCATCTTGTGATCTCCTGCTTGAAGAACAAACCCGTTGAATGAACTTTTATGTACATTAGAAGCCTGTCTAACAGAAAAAAGTGTATTTTGAAATTTTAAGAGGAAGGCAGTCATTCTACTCATTGCACCTGAAAACAGTGAGGAAATACGCAGCAGATCTCATCTAGTCAATCCATTATGATTGCCCAGTTTTCACCACCACAGTTGACTAAAAGTTTTCAAATAACTGATTATCTCTTAGCCGTCAACCTGTCCCTCCACAGTTGACTTCCCTTTAAACCACTTCTCAATGTTGTGAACTGTGGTATACGGGACATTTTCTTTTATATCACTTGTCAATTCGCTTTGAGATTTATTAGGCAGGTTCCTGCAGCAAAACAACCGTGAAAGATTAAATCAAATTATGGTGAAGTTTGTATGTAATTGTATTTTGGTGAAGGTTTTGCCTTTTAATGGAACAAATATCTTCTGAGAAACTGCCACTAGACTGATTGCTTTCAAATTTTGCACGCAGGTTGCCACGTGTGATCTGGGTAAGCTGTCTTCTGATATATCTTTATCATCCATAGATGTGTTTATGCATGCCAATATCACGAAGGGGATCTCTCAGCTGCAACATTGCTTCTTTTCTTTCCAAACAAAAAGAACATGTGCTGTACTAGATTATACTAATTTCCAAAAGTCAGTCCAGTAATTCCAAAATCCGTGCAACATACAACTATTTTGAAGTATTGTTTACAGTGTAAGTGGCTCTTTTTTATTTGATAGTGTATTTTTTTTCAAAACCCTGATAAAATTGTAGTTTGTAAATAAAGTTTTTAATTTTTATGGTAAATATTTGCTGTGTTGAATGTGTGTGATAAGTGACACTGCTTCTGGCTATTTACTGATTAGAAGAAACGATATCATGCCATCATGTTGGTAAATGGTCTATAGAAATATAGACAACTTTTAACCTAGATGAGTTCATCTTGCTCTAACATCATTCGAATATCAAATCATTACGGCGATCCCCCAGTTTAAAATCGGATGCGATGTTTTTATTTGTAGCAGTAACTCAGTTACTGTCCTAAGCTGGTGAAATTAAATCTTGTGCCTGGTAGATAGGTACACGCCTCTGAGTGGGCTTTCATTGATTAAGTTGCTAAAATTATTCCATGAAAATCCAGTGTTGTTCACTGCCAGCATTCTAACTTTAGAGAAGCTCAAATAGGAATAATAACGGATGCCATATATGGTAACGTTGGTATATAAATACAGAACTGTATTAACAGGAATTTATGTAAATCCTGAAAAATAAGCAGGAAGGGCTGCCAGCACATTGACTGGAAATGCATGTAAATACAGGCAAACGTAGCCTTACATTTACAGTAAATATAGGCAAATACAAGAGATGTATTTACCATGTATAAATAGTGCATATGCAGGTAAATAAAGGCTGAATTTTCCTGTATTTACCATATACACATGGCTGTATTTACCTGTACCTGTCTGAATTTGCAGCAAATTCAGCCAAAATGCAGGATCACTACGGCCCAAAGGCGCCCCATTTTGTACGGTAATAGCGTCCCGAATTTTCGCCACACATACGTGAAGTGCGCGTTCACAGAGTAAATTTCACCTCCCGTGTCATGTTGAACATTTCGCCGTATTTCCTTGCCGCACAGCTAAATATTAATGAAAGAGTAACAGGTCTTATTTCCCGTATATGCTGCCCTTACAATTATAATATTTTGGGAAGAATTGCACACGGGAATTCCAAAAATACGTAAGCGATAACAGCCATATGCAAAATTACGTGAAAACACAGTCAACAGCAAAACGATCTTCAACTCGTCATTTCATAAAAATAAGAGGGAAACCATAGAGTTTTAGTTACCCTTCATGATATCTGTCATACCAAATATTATAAAAAATAACAGCGAAATGAAAAAGTTAAACCAACGGTTTTTTCCAATGTATTTTTCATTTTACGATGTGTCTAATCAGCTCGATTTCCCATAGAAAACAATGGCGTTTAATGTACTGAACAGACCGTACAACTCTCGCTCGTTCAAATTTCTCAATTCTGAACCAATGATAGTGAAAAATGGCACAGTGTTTCTTTGATTTATATACAATATTCCTGTCGTTTTAGTTTTTTTGAATTTCTCGACGAAACATGTTCTAGTTGCATTTTATTTTTTCGATCGCTGGATTTTTGCTCTTGCCCTCAATAAAATGAAGATCTTACGGCGTTTGCATATGCAGAATCAGGGTCTTATATTGACGCATTTTAATCGGTTAGCGTCTCTTAAATTGTACAGACCAAATACCTGTCAGGTTGTTGTAATTTACACCAAATTTTGGCGAATATCAACTATGAAAATTCCAGGAAACTGCAAAAATAACACAGAACTGAGGCGAACGGGCGTAGAGTCTCCACTGTGACCGTGCGGTGAACGTTATCGATCGATATTTTTTTGTCCGAAATTGTTACATTGTTGTCTCACTCACTCGCGTGTAGTTCCCCGTTAACAATGGCGCCAAACTACGTCGAAGTGCGCCAAAATGTGCTGAAACGTACGTAAAACTATCACCAAAACTAAAAAAAGTGTCGTCCATATACTTTAAGTACAGGAAACCAACGGATACCTTGATGTTAAAGTGTATAAGTCAATATACGGGTAATTGTGGAAATGTTTATGACGTGACCTCAACACACGAGCGCCCGGCACAAGCGGCGCCCAAACAGATTTTCGATCGATAATCTATTGAAAATAAATTGATACAATGTTCGCCGTTGTCAATAGCGACCGGCTGAGACCGCTGTTCGATAGAAATTATGCTTCGCGGAATACCGTACACTGAGGTATACTTTTGGGCTGTAGTGGATCAATACACTCTGTATTTTAGCCTTTTCACGCAGTGTTAATAATAGACAGTTGACTGTATATGAGTTAATAAAGCCTTTTCCGTTCTTGTTCTTAACTTACATGGTATGTTCAGTAGGAAGTCTGGTTAAGTTCGATGCGGTGTCAACGTCATTTTTGTCGGGCAAGCCACCTCTGATACGTTAGCAAGGTGCGTTGAACACATACCACATATTCATGGGAGTTCCTTCTTTCAGGCCTGTTCGTTTACAAATGAATATTCAAGTTTGTTTTGCCCTCTGTTTGTTTATGAATACATGAATATAAATTGTCCACTAGTTTTACAGATCACCTCTGGACACGGCTTTTAACAGTTTCTCCCCTTTCTTGTGTTATTCTGGTATGTTCGTTGTTGACTTTGTCAAAGTTAATCCGGTGATAATCTGGTGACAGCGTCCACAGATTAGTACTTTACCCTTGCTTACTTTGGCAAATTAGGCATTCAAACTCATCAGATAATAGAGACAACACAGTGACACAACTTCGGAGCGTGGAGCTCCTTTTTAACTCCATGGCGTAATATTTTCAAACGACAAATAGTTGTCACGCCTAAGGAGAAATAGAAATCGTTACTAAAACCAGTGCTAACATAAGACAAAGCTGCAAAGAAAGGTCGGTGGTATAAATCTTTATCGGCAATACATATCGCAGACAAGCGTATTAAAATAAAATAAACAATAGCAAGAAGAAGCCTGTGCTGACACCTCTACCCCAACCCAGCCCCTGGGGATGGACTTTTATGCTTTCCCCTATAGTGGTCCCTGAATGTTTCAAGGTCACATTAGGATAGTCCTTGAAAGATTCAGGGTCACATCAGGATGGTCCCTGAAAGTTTCAAGGACTCATCCAGACGGTCCCTGAAAGTTACAAGGACTCATCCGCGTGGTCCCTGAAAGTTTCAAGGTCACATCAGAATAGTCCTTGAAAGATTCAGGGTCTCACCTCGGTGGTGTCTGAAAGTTTCAAGGACTCATCCGGGTGGTCCCTGAAAGTTTAAAGGACTCATCCGGGTGGTCCCTGAAAGCTGCAAAGACGTCTCTGTACAGTCCCTAAATTGCACACTCACAAGAATAGGGTATTTTAATAAAATTTACCAGGTCTCATTTCCATGTAAATGAAATGAATAAATGTAAAAGACATTTTCTCAACATCTGCCAGATTATTTGAAAGAGAGATCACCAAAAAACATACACTACATCAGAACTGATTTGGGTAGAGGTAGAAGGCAATTTTCCAATCTAAAATGTAAAATTTTATCATGCATCGTTTGGTGAGAATAGTAAATACCTACATATCAACTTTGGAAAGGGAATTTGTATTTTCACTTAAACCTAAGCAAAATGGACAAATTAGTTACATTAAAGTGGGTTCTCCTTTCCTGAGAGTGCGAAAAGCTGGACAAAAATGTAAAATTTGTCAGAGATGTATTTGATGATTGTGCAATTATCAATAATTTATGAAATTTGCCCCTGTCTTCGCACAAAAACACTGTAAGATTGATGATTTTTAAATAGGTTATAACAAAATGCTCAAGATCTTATAATCACAAAAGAGTTCCAATTGTGTCCATAAATGCTGTCTACCAATTCATCTGAAAAATAGCCATCATCACAAATATTGTGAACCTCGGTATTATGAAATGGTCTTTCAGTTGTAAATGAATCAATTTCAGAGTCTGTAGTGCCAGTGATGGCATGAAAAATATCAATTGTCTGCGTACTTATTCAGTAGAGGTTATGAGTACAAGCACATACACATTTTGCTGATATGATCTCAGAATTTACGGTACATGTTTGAGAAGCAGTACTTTGGAATGAAACAGTGTCCACTGTTTCGACGCGGCCGGCATTGTTTTCATATACCTTGTTTTTCCTCTCCTGTGAAGCGCAATGTTTCTCAGTTTCCCTATATGTTGTATCGTGATATGGGCACTTGAACTTAGGGTGATCTGCTACTGATTTTCGGTACTTATACCAGGCGCTGCAGATAGGTATTGTATTTTCAGTTCTTCCTGGTACACTTTCCTTCCTGCCAGAAACAGCAGAACTGTATATCATCTGTAGACCATGCATGCGTGTTGCGGTGCTGTTTCACTTCCGATGCCCGTAGGTAGAGGTATAGTTCTTTAAGATCAGTCCCCGGTTGTTCCATGAACGACGGCCATATTAAATATCCTGTAAGAACGCCTATGGAATTTCAAAACGGCATCCCACGGGTACACTGCCACGTAAGTTGATTTATATTTTGTAGGCGGTGTTGTTTTTAGTCCCCACGGACACCTCCGGGGGAGATAGGTTTGGTCATATCCATGCGTCCGTCCAGGCGTGCGTGCGTCCGTTCACGCAGATATCTCAGTGATGCCTGAAGCAATTTCATTCAAACTAGGTACAACAATTACTTCATATATAATACATATGCTAGTCAATTTGTTTTGTGGCCGCAATGCTGCTATTTTTTACGATTGTTTTTATGTATAGAGCCATTACTAGGACATGTTTCAACCGAATTTATTCAAAATTGGTACAAGGACATTGACCTATGTCATATATATGCACATTGATTTGATTTGTGATACGGTCCAATATGAAATGTTAAGAATGCGTTTCGTGCAGACCTTTCATGTAATAAAATTATTAAATTTAAAAAATGTATTTCGTGCATAGATAAATGTAAAAAAATTAAAACGTGCAGAATTCTTGACTACTGGCCATGGATGAATGACTTCAGACTGTCACAATAAAATTATGCTCCGAATCATTTTTATCTCCCAGAATATTTTGAACACTGAAACTGCTCTTTCACGGGACGGATACTTATGAAAATTAAAAGACCCCCTCTAAGCTGTTTTAAAAATTCATGACCTCTCCCCTTTGCAGTTTTCAAATTTAAGCTGACCCTCTTGAATTTTGCCGGCCGTAATAACTAAACGCTCCCTTACTTCCGTGTCAAAACACAATAATCGATGTTTGCGATGGCAGAAAACACCAACCGCCAACGTCCGATCTATTGTTAATCTTTTTGAATTTGAGGTTGAACTAAAAATCAAACTAAATAAAATGCCGTATGTCTAAAACAAACATGAAAAATTGTTCTCGACAAATTTCATAGATTAAATCACTCACTACAATCGTAACTATCCGTCACGAGAGCAGTTCAATCTTCTTCCAGCTATTTCCACAGTACAACCTAGCACTTATCTGAAGTTAGCTCCATTTATATGAAACTAGCTCCATTCCTAAAATGACAGCTTGTTTTTCCCTTTCAACAGATTGACAATAAGTTATAACTTTTATGTTATACATGTTCGTCACTGTCTAAACGCATTTCGCAATACAATTCTACACATCTGCCTTGTGAATGTTCAATTCTGCTAAGCATCAAGCCTTATACCTACAAGGTTCATTCAGGTTCCTTTTGGGTTAAGAAATTCATGAAAAATCTAGGCATAATACATGGTAATTTCAAGCAATGGAAGTTAAAATACAGGAATGAATATAGATGAATTGAAACCATACACATTCTTAGTAAATAATGATTTATACAGATTGTATTTATAATCTGTATTCACCTGTATTAACACGTACTGAAAATGTATTTGCAAAAGTGCGTATAAAGGTAATTGCAGGCAAAAGTATAGGGCCTGTATTCGTGTTTCCTGTATTACTGTGTATTGCCTTTTATTTACATGTAGTTACCGTAAATACAGGCTGAAATGCATGCCTGTATTGACATTTGACATTTGACATTTTCACACAGTTCACACTACAACACAGCACACGCAAACTCTCTCTCTCTCTCTCTCTCTCTCTCTCTCTCTCTCTCTCTCTCTCCTTTGCGTTTGACTCAGTCTGGTTAGAATTTATGGGAGATGTATCTATATATCTTTAGGTTATTTTAAGACAATTTGACTAAAAACTTCGCATAAAATATTGTACTAAGTGAAATATGTTAGGAGACAGAAGGTCAATTCTTTTTGCTTCCATCCACGGCTTCATGGAATAAAATTGCATTTGGCAAAACCTATAACTTTCGCCATACAAGGTTCAAATCGACCAGGAGACAAAAGTAACAACAATAGATAATACATTGATCAGACATACCTATAGCTTGTGCCATTTTATCACTTGTGTCAGGAGAATATTTCGAATCCACATCAACAGACCCTTCTGCCTGCGCCATCCTATCGTTTTTGTGGCTTCTATTAGAATGAAAATAAATAAATTTCGAAAATTCAGTCCGTTACACACACAATTAATCACATTTTGATCGCGGTTACCTTTTAATAGTCATAAGTATCCAGCAAGTTTTCATTGTTATTATTGAAAACCCGATTTGAAAGATAACTGTGATACATAATACAAAACGTTTATTTTGAACAAAATCATCCAAGATAATTTAGGTACAATGTACGAATGCAGGAATAGGTCTAGGTTAGATTTTGCAACAAGAATGAGAAGCATTTTTGAGATAATATAATAACATATATGGTTATGTACATTATAGAGTCTATGATTAGCAAACATTATAATTGACAAGACATAAAACGGGAGCAAAGACTTTGAAAAAAATAGCACATGTTCTCAAAATTGCAGTAGATTGCAATCATTAATAGAATGCCTTTGCCTTTAGCACAAATTGCAGTATAAACAGGTTAGCTTATAATATACTGAGGACTAGAATAATGACGAAAGTTTAAGCTTGAACACATAGAAGGAATGTACAACCTGTTGAAACTAGGTGATTGAGGTATCGATATTATAACTAAATGTTTCGCATAAAAACGATATGATATTGAGTAAACGTTCATATTTTAATTAAACTAGATAGTCACAGCTACAAATCATCAATGCTGATGTTGAAGAACTACATCCTTAGGCTAAAAGTAGTCTTATGATAGCGAGGTACATGAGACTAGAGTAACATGATCACGCTATGTACTTGAAGTAATAAGTTATAGTGCTCTTCTCGATTACTTGAAGTAGAAATTTATGATATCTGTTACTCAAGTTTCATGTATCCTGAAACCTTCTGACAGAATAAGCTACCTCTTTTTTTCTAAAGATTGAAGAATGCATGAAACTTAAGTAACATATATCATTACTTTGTACGCTGGGCAAAATGCTTAATACTCGTTCAGCATATTGACGTAAAAAGGGCACAATATCAATTCCATACGTAATGTCTAACTTTGTATATGAAACATTTCAATACGTTGATATAAATAGCGTATATCTATGCAGACCAAGAGTATGCGTAATGCAGATCAATGCAAACCAAGTGTACACTGTAGTTTGCACTTCATTAGTATACAGAAATGTATACTTAACATGTTTGACACATGAAAAGAAAAAGTATATGAGTACATTTAACCTAGTGGTACTTGAATATATATATATATATATATATATATATATATATATATATATATATGTGTGTGTGTGTGTGTGTGTGTGTGTGTGTGTGTGTCTGTGTCTGTGTCTGTGTCTCTGTGTGTGTGTGTGTGTGTGTGTGTGTATAATTCTGGACTGCTCGTTGATTTCTTATATAAATATTAGTATAAATTATGGGCCAGCGTGGTTATACTCAGAAAATCTTAGGGATCCTGACACAGAAGCGTTACTTAAGGACTTTGGAAACTCCTGCAGTATAAAACTTTGTCTCACTACCATGCTGGATTTATACTTTTGGACGTTGCACAGTGGTGGATGTTGCTCTCAGGTCTTCAAGATAGCAAAAGGAATGTTCACTTTGTCTCACTGCCACGCTGGACGTAGACTTTGCACTACTGTGGACTCTGCATTCAAGTCTTCAAGTAAGTCAGAGAACTGTACACTTTTACACACTGTAACACTCTATTCTTCAGTGTTGTCGACCCAGCTGAGATAAGTAGTTTGCAGACTTTTACAGTTAGTTTTTTATCCTTTGACTTAGCGACTAGGTTTTTTTTGAATAAATTTTGTTTTTAAGGGAAACTGTTGAGTTCACAGGTTTTTTGTTTTGTTCACGTTACAAACTTTGGGAATTGTCCGGGATTGAACCCTTTGATACATTTGACTACATTTTCGCCAGCCTTATCCAAACTGCAGTAAATTGCGTCATGACAGAATTAAAGCTAGACAAATTTATGAAAGACGTTGATCAGAGAATTTGATTCCCTCAGAAAAGACAACCTTATTGGACTGGCCAATTTTCTAGAAGTAGATTTCAAATGATCCGTGAGCCAGAAGGAAATTAAGTATTCAATTGAAAACATTTAGGTAATTCAGGCTACTTTGAGGAATCCATCTTACATGATTATGAGCCCTAGACTACCTTTGAACTCAGAAAATTAGAATAAGGAATGCAGGCAAATTTTGAGCTTAAGAAACTAGAATTACAAATAAAAAGGAAGACAGGAAAAATTACAATTGAAAGAAAGACAGAAAGAGAGGAATTAGAAATTAAAGAAAAAGAATTACACTACATGCAAATGAAATAATACAGATTAATTCACATTAATGAAGTGCCCGTATTGTGGAACAATACATGTGAATTCACATGAACCAACATGAATACAGGCTTACTGAATACAAGAAATGGATTCTTGAACTGTATTCATCTTTATATGCACTATTCAGCTAAAATACAAGCAAAAAATCGTGATAATACAGAAAGTATTATAGGGTTTTATGCAGTATTGCAGATGGAAGAAAGAAAAAGAGAGAAAGAAGGAGGGGAAAGACAAAGGGAAAGAGAATTAGAAGAACATCGACTACAGGTAGAAATGAAACGTTTAGAGATTGGGCAGTCAGGAAAATTACTTGCTTCAGACAACTTTGACATCACTATCCATTTCAGGTTAGTTCCCCTTCCAAGATTAGGATGTTTACAAATATTTTCTTCATTTTGAGAACATTGCTCAGAGTATAAATTAGCCTAGAGGTTCGTGGAGTATGTTTTTGTAGGGTACTTTATCAGTCCCCACGGACACCGTCCGGGAGGACTTATATGTTTGGTCACATCCGTGCGTGCGTGCGTGCGTCTGTCCGTGCACGCAGATATCTCAGAGATGCCTGGAGCAATTTCATTCAAACTTGGTACAAGGATTACCTCATATGTCATACATATTCACATTGATTTGTTTTGTGAAACAATCCAATATGGCCGACAGTACAAAGCCATAACTAAGACATGTTTCAACCGACTTTATTCAATGTTGGTACTAGGATATTGACCCATATCATAGATACGCACGTCATTTTGTTTCACGATATGATCCAATATGGCTTCATGGCTGCCATTTTGTTTCAATTTTTTTCATTTACGGAGCCATAAATCACACAAGTTTCAACTAATTGTATTCAAAACTGGTAAAAGGACATTGATTTATGTCATGCATATCCACATTGATTTCTTTTGTGATATTATCCAATATGGCCGCATGGTGGCCATTTTGATACGATTTTTTCATGTAAGGAGCCATAACTAAAGCACATCTTAACCGATTTTATTAAAGTTGGTACAAGGACATTGACCTATATCATACATATGCACTTCAATTTGTTTCACGATATGATCAAATATGGCCGCATGGCGGCCATTTTTCACAATTTTTTATGTACAGAGCCATAACTCAGGCATATCTCAACAAATTTATGCAAAGTTGGTACAAGGACATTGATTTATGTCATAGATATGCACGTTGATTTGTTTTGTGATACGATCCAATACGGGCGCCAGGCGGAAATCTTTACGGTTTTTCATGTACAGAGCCATAACTAAGATATGTTTCAACTGATTTTATTCATATTTAGTACAGGGACATTGACCTATGTCATAGATATGCATATCAATTTGTTTTGTGATAAGATGCAATATGGCTGCCCTGCGGCCATTTATTTACAATTTTTTTTTTCATATACAGAGCCATAGCTCAGACATGTATAAAGCGAATTTATTCAAAGTTGGTACAAGGACATCAACCTATGTCATAAATGTGTACGTGAATTTGTTTCACGACGTGATCCAATATGGCTGCATGGTAGCAATTTTGTTACAATTTTTTCATGTCCTTAACCAAAACTCGGGCACGTCTCAACCGATATCACCGATTTTATGCAAACTTAGTACAAGGACATTGACCTATGTCATACATGTGCACATTGATTTTATTTTTTGTGATAAGATCCAATGTGGCCGCCGTGTGGCTATGTTTTTCGGACATTTTCATGTCCAGAACAATAACTTAGACATATATCAAGCGAATTTATTCAAACTTGGCACAATGGCATTGACTTATGGTATACATTTGTACGTCGATTTGTTTCACAATATTGTCGAATATGGCCACATGGTGGCAATTTTGTTTTTTGTTTTTTGTGTTTTTTTTTTATGTTGAGAGCCATAACTCTGACAAGTCTCAACTGATTTTATTCAAAGTTGGTACATGGACATTGACTTATGTCATACATATACATGTTGATTTTTTAATCAGTAAGATCAAATACCGCTGCGTGGCAGCGATTTTGTTTCGATTTTCTCATGTACAGAGCCATAACTCGGATATATTTCTACCAGTATCATTCAAAGTTGGTACAAGGACATTGACCTATTTCATAAATATGCTCACCAATTTGTTTCACGTTACGTGGCAGTAGCATGACAATGAATGAAGTTTCGTAATTACGCTGATATGTCAAGAGACACTGCATCAAATTTCATGAAACTTTGTACAGATGTTAAGCTCACATTGCCTTAAAATTGAAAAAGACATTTATCAGTGTCATTTTAATTAATTTGTAATTGCACATGTACTGAACTTTCCTAATTAGAGTAATATATCCACAAATACACCATCAAATTTGATGAACCTGGATACAGATGCTGATCTCATAGTTTTGTAAATACTGCATCAAACTTTATGAATTATGATACCGGTGATAATCTTTTAGTGTTAGGAAAGTATGCAAAAATGTTTTGTAACCTCCTGATAATTAATTCCTAGTTGACTCATTAAATAAACTTTAGGATGGTTACCCACATTTGTTTTATGTTTTCATCTCAACGGAACTCATTCATGGCAATTGAGTGCCATCTGTATCGAAGTATTTTTATCACAGACCTAATTAAAGCCCGACGCGAAATGGACCGGGATCCCGTTTAATGCCAAGTTTGGGTGGGCGTTTTGGGGCATGGCTCTGCATACTAAGTCTGTTGGTAACGGTTGCTATTGTTTGCGTCATCTGCGTAATCTGTTTGCTCTGAAATCACGCCCGGACTATAGGTATAGCCTTCGCAATAGGCGAAATAAAACAAGAAAGAAGGAAAAAATATCAATTTCATCAAACAGGAGCTTGCTGAGTTGATCTACTGAAGTTTTTGCTGAGTTGAATTACTGAAGTTTTGGGCTCATGTCATCGTTCGAGAATGATTCGGCTACTGACCGCCATATGTACATATGGCATTGGTGCCGTAAGCTTACATAGTGAAAATAATCACCAAGAAAGTAATAAACATAAACATTAAAAATAATTCTAAGCTGGCAATTTCGTATGTTGAAATCAGAATTACCGATCTGAACATTGACTGAGAAACACAATCAGGAAAATGGTAGGAAATAGGTGAATGACGCGACGTCATTACCGATCACTAATCCAAAAATAATGTGTGTTACATCACGGAAGGATCGAGATTTCCATGAATCTCGCGTACCACGGTATCTGTAAGCGATCAAGGTCGGCTGTTCGGTTGCTTTGAGGGTTACCCGGACAACCCACAACATTTTCAGAGCAATGGAATGAACCACGATTTGGGTTCATATATATCTTCGTTATTGAAGAAATTAAAGTCCAACCTTTGTTGAAATCTTACGATGTAGTGCCAACTCAATGAGCCGATCTCGGACACAGGTATCATCGTACGCCTAAGCCTTTAAAGAAGATCAGGTGATGACGCTCCTTTGCTACCCTTGAACTGACAAATACAATGATTTTATGTCTTACGAGTTTTTTTAATTCTCATAACAGAAGTCCAAACATTACTGGGGCAGCGGGTATGTAAAAAACTTACCAACCCTCCGAACACGACATGTCATTGCCGTGTGTGAGAACACGTGTACTTGTACAAACCATACGGCCGTTTTCAGGGCAAGCATTTATATCAAAAGTGACTGTAGCGTACTAGTACTTTCAGCCTTAGGGGGGCTGTTTAAAAAAGTGACTCTCTTTGTTTGACTGTAATCAGATTGATCTTTGAGGCTACCGCCATGCTTTGATGATTAGTTGTTTTCGATGTCATTGTCAATGCAAACTGTGGACTCTGCCAACAGTTTTGTAAAATACAGTGTACGCACTTTTCGCGAGAATACATCGTATCGGTACTGACTCATCTCTTACAAAATAACAACCGAAAGGGATTCACTTTCGCGGTCATTGCATCATAAACGCTTGTTAGTAAAATAGTTTATTACAACCACGAAGTTTTTAATGCTGTGTGCACGCCAATATACATGTAACTCTATATAAGCGTACACAAGGTTTGTTTACATCTTAATTGTTCTCGTATGCACAGCAAATGTTTGACCAGCTTACACCTCTGCATGTCACTGAATGATTGACGATTGTTTGAATCACGGCACGTATGTTCTCTAGGGGCCATTTCCTTTGTTACAAAAGCGATTTCTCCCTTATCCACGTTATTTTAAAGTGCGTTGTGAAACTTTGAGGATACCTGAACGGCGTACGTGTTTATGAAACAGTCTATTTTATGATATGCCAATAATGTTTGTTTGAGAATCGCTTAGGCTGATTTTCACGGAGCTGTCTACCTTGCTGTTGCCAGTTGTCACTCAAGCGCCATTATGAATTTTCGATGAGTTAGGGGTCTTTTTAATATAGAGGACTCTATCCTCTCTGAGGACTTGTTATGAAAGTACCCATTAACAAGTGGGGACTGTGTCATCGACAATTACTAGTTGGGTAAAGCCGGAGAAATTTAGGTTCAGTTGTCAGTTGAACAGGCTTCAATTATGATTGTGTGAAGGAATTAATCTTCAAGGGCTATGAGTTAGATCCTGAAGCTTACCGTCAGAAATTTAGGTATTGTGAGAAAATTAAAGATCAAACTTTTGTTGCGTTTGCTGGAACAGAGGTATATATGTTTGACCATTGGTGTACTTCTGAGAAGATTTGTCAGGATTATGATAAGTTAAGAGAGCTTATTTTAATTGAGGAATTTTAATGGTGCATTCAAAGTAACGTCAAGACATTTGTAAGTGAACAAAAGGTAGACACGTTAGAGGTTGCTGCACGTCTGGCCGATGATTATTCATCAACCCACAAAACTTTACTTGTCAACGAACCATCCCAGTCCTTTTTATACTGAAACAGTGCAGGAAAATTTAACTCCTTTTCGTCTCAAATTTCTCAGAGGATAGTAGAAAATCGATGAAAATAGTTTACAGATTTCAAATAACACTTAAACATTATCAGATCTCATGTCGCAGCCTCTTTCCGGCAAACAATTTTGAACACTGTCGTGTAATTACTGTAAGAAATGTGGCCTTATAATGCCAGATTGTCTCAAATTGCAAAGAAAACTTGAAGGTCAGAGTGGATCTAAGCCCACTTGCTTTGTTTTAAAGTCATGTCAATTAGAGTCTCATAATATGTGCAAAACATTTAGTGGGGTTAAGCCCCTCTTATCCCTAATTAATGAGGTGAGGGTCAATTTTTCTCAATATAGCATTTTCGAACCATTTATTCATGATGATTTAATATAACTTTCTAGTGATTTGTCTTCTGCTACCCCTGTCAAAATTTTAAGAGTTACCAGGGCTTACTAGTCTCTTCTGTTGGCAATACCCTGCCGTTTTCTGAAAAGTCATTTTCATGTTCTAATGTTCTTATTAAGGGGATAGATTGTAGTGACTATATTCCTGTTCCTTTCCATAATGTATATTAGTCTTCGTACTTTGTTTCTGGACCTGTTATTTTAGGTATTATGCCTTTTTGCCTTTTAAAGGGATTCACCTTCTCCTTGGAAACGACCTTGCTGGGGACCAAGTCATTACTAATCCACTTGTGACCTATAAGCCTACTTTAGATCAGGATCAATAGCCAACTGCACAATAAATTCCTGGTTTGTATCCTTGTTGTGGTTACTCGAGCCATGTAAAAGAAAACTTCTTAGAATCATAATACTTTCAAAAAATGATGTCACAGACGTTGACTTAAATGACACTTTACTCAGTCAGTTGTTTGACACAGATCATTCGGTTATCCAAATTGGATTTGAAACCTCCGGTAAAACTTCTGCTGACCAAGGCCAGACTTTTTCAGGTCAAGTCTCATAGCAGAACAACACAAAGACACAATTATTTTGTGTTTGTTTTGACAAAGCTGAAACCTCAGGTAGTGAAGTTTGTTATTATACAAAGTCTGGTATTCCCATGCGTAAATGGAGACCTTCCTAAATGTGTCTAGCCGATCAAGACTCAAACTTAATGTCCGGAATTTTTCAACGAGTCAGTATAGGTCCTCTGCCTACCGCCCAGAAAGTCAGGGGTCTCTCTAGCTGTTCCATCAGACTTTGAAAAATGTAATTATGACATATTGTTTTGACACAGAGAAGCAGTGGAATGAAGGATTTTTTTTCTCTTTGCATTTAGAGAATCCATTCATGAATCTCTTGGTTTCAGCCATTTTAGCTTGTATTTAGACATATAGTAAAGGCCAACTCAAGCTTTTCAAAGAGAAATTTCTTCAGATGACAATGATTGTCTTAATTTATTGCAATATGTATCAGAATTTTGTACAAAACCTTCAAAGGCATGTGAATTAGCCAGAGAAAACCTTGAGTTATCGTAACAGTTTATGTAAGTCAAATATGATAGAAACACCTCGACACGGGAGTTTGAGCCAGGTCCAAAATTTCTTGTTCATCTTCGAGTTCCTGGCAAACCACTTCATGCTTGTTACTTTGGTCAGCATGTAATTGATAATTAATTAAGTGATTTAAATTATATTCTAATAACACCTGATAGGCGAAAACAAAAAAAAAGTTATGTCACATTAATATGCTGAAGTCATATTTAGATAGGAAAAATCCACCTGTCAGTGTAGTCAGTTCACCATTATCAAGGTAACGATAATAGAACTGACTTGAGTGAAAATACTCTAAGTTTAAAGCTGCTAATTCAAAGCTGGGCTCGGTCAAACTTCAGAATTCAGAAATCGTGGAAAATCTTGAGTCAAAGTTGGCATACCTCCAGCAGTCACAATAACAAAAAGTGAAAAAAATGATCTACGATCTTGTTCTACATCTTGTTCCAAGATATGCCAGCGATGATAAACATCATTTATCACGATGTTGATATCGGGGACAGTAAGCCTGTGAAACAACACCCTTACAGACTGAATCCAACGAAAGCGAAATATATCCAGGAAGAAGTCAAATATCTACTGGACAATGACTTTATTGAACCAAGTAAAAGTAACTGGGGTTCGCCAAGTACTCTTTTGCCAAAGCCAGATCAAAGCTATCATATGTACACAGATTGCAGGAAAGTGAACACTCGCCCAAAGACGGGTTCTTTTGCAATCCCGAGGATTGATGATTGCATTGATCGAGTGGGAAAAGCATTTAGTGTGTGACAAAATTTGATCTACTTAAGGGATTTTGGCAAGCCCCCTTGACGGATCGTGCTCGTGAAATATCCGCCTTTGTTTCACCATACGGATTGTTCCTGTACAAGCTAATGCCATTTGGAATGAAGAACTCGCCCGCAATATTCCAGTGGACGATTAACGACGTCAAATGCCAAAATCAGTGGTATTTCAAGTATTCTCATACCAAATTGCAAGAGGCAATTGAAGCGTTTTCTCGGTATGGCTGGTTACTATAGAAAATTCTGTCCATATTTCTCAACCATTACTTAGCCTTTGACTGACTTATTCAAAGGGCCTATGACATGATTTCAAGAGTTTTTTTATATTTTCCCTTCAAAACCTAAGCTAGGGGACCTGTATATATATATATATATATATATATATATATATATATATATATATATATATATATTACTTATTGTGCCAGTTCATAAGGATGTGCGCGAAGGGCGAAATTTGACTCCTTTTTCATAACTGGTGATCAGGGAGCCTTTCGCAACTGAGCCAGGCAGCGGTATTTGCATATTGACCAACAGGTACAATTGACGTCATTTGTACCAGGCTATTGTCACGAAAGTATATTTAGCGGTCCTTGCATAAATTAGACCACAAACAATGTCAGCTATATAAACAGTGCTCACTGAAGCCCAGTAAACACTGGCAAGTACGCCACACTGGCGATCCAGCTGCAGGGACTTATCAAGTTGCTTTCAGCGAGGACAGTGTTGACCAGCGTTGACCACAATTCGGAAAATGATTTCGAGGGGAATTAGCGTAAAGGCACAAAGGCAACCCAAGGCATCCAGGACGAGTTGTTCCAAATCAGAATCAGATTGTGACTCTGAAAAACAAAGCGCGAGCGGACCTAGCAATAGAATGCTCCGGACAGATTTGAAAGTACGATGAGGCTGCGTTTGATTTCTTTGTATGGAATAAGAGAGTACCAATCTTAGTTTGAATTTTCACGGTTTAATTTATTTTATAAAAAAGTGGAGCGATCCCGCGCCTGAGTGTTTCGATTCAATGCATTCCATGTTGTAGCTGCAGTACAGTACACTCAGTGTGGCTGGACGACCTCAGTTTTCGGACATTCAATCACAGGTTGTTCGTTGGACTCACTTCGCTCTGTAATGATAGTGTTTTACAGGTTGTGAGACCTCACATTAAGTGAAGTGATACTGCTGTCACGTTTTGGATAGTTTGTTTAGTAGAAGCTATTTCGGGCTCTACAAATTGGGCGAAGTTAGCAAGACCATACGATAAAAGGTGCCGAAAGCAACACAGAGACAGCTCATATGTCCTGTATGTTAGCGCAAAACACGTCAAAATATGGTTATGTCCTCTATTTAACGTAACTAATTGACACGAAATATTTACATTCAGTTTTTTAAACATATCGAAAATGAAAATTTGGGTTTTGAAGTTTTAAATTATCAACATTTAGCCGCTAAACACTTTCCAAATATATCACGCCCGATTACTGCGATAGCAGTTCGTTTACAACGCACTCAACAAGGGGTCAAAAAATTGCAACTTGACCCCGTAAATACCACTTCCGTCGCGTTAACAGTTTGAGGATAAAAATAAAAAAGTTTCAAAAGGTGTGGATATAATAATTCGTAGTGCTCGTCATTTATGGAAACGTCTTTCTGGCGAAATCAACAACCATTTCCAAAAACTATCACTCTGAATGTAGCTGTGTTGGATGGAAACGTCTTTCTGGCGAAATCAACTACCATTTCCGAAAACTATCACTCTGAGTGTAGCTGTGTTGGACGTCGACCTTTGGCAGAACTATCATTTCCTTGGAGCATGAGACAAATAGTGCAATAGACCCATGTTCCAGTTCATTTTCTGAGCAAACGAATCCTGCAAAATGTGATGTGTTAGGCCTATTTTGTACATGTTTTGAAAAACAAAGAAAGCTTGTCGCCGCATTGTCGGGTCGCCATTTTGAATCGCCGTCTTCAAGGTTTACGATTGTGTAGAGACTGGAAGCTTCCTGTCGCACAAATGTTCCCCGATGAATGAGAATCTGACATCGACTGTCATCCTTCTTGTAATGTTTATTTCTTATATTTGGTATAAAAGCATAGTAAAGCTAATCACATAGCCAAACAATTCCTTTTAATTTCAGTCATTTTAATTTACTCGAGGCGAGGCGATCTGCTGTACGCGACATGTGACCATTGTTAGTCTCCTGAAAAGACCATGTCACTATAGCAAACTAAACACTAAGATTACATGTCCTCTCGTGCGTTGCGCGCTGGTTGTACGTTCTGAGCACAGCCCTTGCCTCACACTCTTAGGGACAGGAGATTGCAAAGGTGTGAAAGACTCTTTGCCTGTATTAAGATATGTCGTCGGCTAACCTTCGGAAAGCCGAAAAAAGTCAAACAAGTTTGGGTAGGGGTACACGCCCACCCGTAACTTTTACTTGCGTTTTATGTGGACAAGGGGGGGGGGCGATACACAATGCAAGACAGTGACGTAAGCTAACTTCAAGACCTAACGCGTGATTTTACGTTTGGTTGTATAAGCATGTCATAGGCCCTTTAAAAAGAAAGTAAACTTTGTTTTGTCAGAACAATGCCAACATGAATTGATACACTTTAAATCATACTACAAAGTTATCCAGTCTTGTCTGCACCAGATTTCAGTTTGCATTTAAATTGGCAGTAGATGCTAGTGATACAGCTGCTTATGCTGTTTTGTTACAAGTGGATACTCATTGGTTAGATCATAATGTTTGCTACGTTTAACGCAAATTTATCAAATCGCAGAAAACTACTCTACGATTGAAAGAGAGTGTATATCTTTTGATAGTTTATGTTATTTCTTTAAGTCAGCCAACTGCTGTTTATATTGATCACAAACCTCTTGTCTTTCAGCAGAAATGAAACGGCAAAAATAAGAGGTTTTTAAGATGAAGCTAAATGTTACAGGAGTTTAACCTTGACATTAGACATGTCAAGAGAAGAGACAATGTAATTGCACTCTCTCTCTCTCGCGTTTAGCTTGTTGTTCACGCTTTCAATAACATTTGTAAAAGAAAGATTTTTCTGTTTAAAAAAGTCCGTTTTGGAAGAAGGGTTGTGTTATGTAGATCATGTTTTTCTCACATTCTTTAGTTTAATTAAACTAAAACATTCTTAAGGTTACTGTCTTTCGTGACCTGGACATTCAAATTTGTCACGGGTGGAGATGTTTTAGAGCAGTGATTAGTATATCAATAGGAGTTCTGGACTGCTCTTCGTTTCTTGTATAAGTATTAGTATCCCTTACCGAAATGACAAAGTGAAAACTAGTTTCTAGCATGCCAGATTCATAAACAGTTCATGATAGTTGGAAATCAATACGCACAAAAGGCGTTTACAAATAGCCACTAAAGTGTTATTGCCCAAGGACACTTCTGTTGGTTTCTGTATACATAGACCAAACATGTTATTTTTTTTGCATTCACGTTTGTAACAGGTAAGTCTGAGAGCGGATTCCAGGTCATGCACTGTCTACATGAGATGAATATGTTTAATATATGCGTATTTTTGACTTCCTGAAGGGCAGTTTTATAAAATACATCACATCTTATCTGCAGTGACCAGCATACCAAATGGCGTAACTATCGGACTCCTAAGTTTTGAGAAACTCATTTTTTGACCCAAAAATTGTAAAAAATGCCCAAAATGACAATATTGTAGATGTCATCATCGTTTGAAAGCATCACATTTTTATTATCCCTATGAACCCGCATACCAAATATCAAAGCTATATAGCAAGTAGTTTTTGCGAAAACAATAGTTTGACCAAAATTGACAAAAATTATCTTAAAAATAGAAATTTATGTATTTCTGCTCAATGTGAACAAATCTGGAAAAGCTCCTTATGGACCTATCTATCAAATATCAAAACTATGTGACTTGTAGGTTTTGAAGATTTTGAATATTTCTCGAACAAAAAATGACAAAAATTGCCTTAAAATACAAATATAGAAATGTCACCTTGATTTGAACAAACCTAACTGAGGTCTACCCAACTGAACTGCATATCAAATTTCAAAGCAATCGTACATGAGGTTTTAGAGAAGTTTTTTTAGCAAAAAAACAGCGGAGCTAAATAAAGAAGCGAATGTATGCAATTGCTTAACTCATGGATGTAAATCTTTTTTTTTACATCCATGCTTAACTGTGCTTACTTTGACATATTTGTTAACAAAAACAATGTCATCTTTGTTTGTAAACATTCATTGTTTAAATTGACGACACATAATCAGGAGCACTGGACCAATAAGATCTTCATGTATTTTGTTTTTGTTTTCAACATCGAGTGACTTGAAAGCAGTTACTGTCAGAGTCGAAAAACCATGTGGTTAATTGTCAGCCCCATAACACAAAACCACATTGAGTTTAAGTAGTGGAAAAATATTCAGTCGAGATAACGCCTTTGCTAAATTCACGGTCATTCTACGTTATAGCAACCTCCATGTGGCTTACTTCCGGGTTTACAAGAATGCCTCGCTGCAAAAACAAAGTTTGCTTAAATTCAATTCCCTTCAGCTTAATGAAGTATTAGTTTCTGGTAGACTTTAAAAGCATCTTGAGTAACTTTCACGAAATATTTTAAGGATAGACGCACGAAATACGTTAGGTTTGTACTTACTCTAGGCTCATAGTACTCTAGGCTCTGTGCAATAGAATCACTGAAGGGTACACAGCTGAATCCGTGTCAAAGGTTACTCATGTGATGTCAGAGGTCATTAAATGAACGCCTTAAAAACGCAATTATAAACGAATCACGAATCCCGAGCGCGCTGTGTATTATGGGATTAGGGCAAATGTCAAGTGGGCATCAACCCTGTACACCAGTACGCGCGCACCCGGAGTATGTCATGTGGTTGCAAGCCTGTCACACAAGTACCAGTAGGACGTATGCCCTCTATGGTCACCTCTCGTCCGAACATGTTATGCAGAGTTGCTTCTCGAGGGTCTATGCTTTGAACTTACAAGTATTACTGGTGAGACGTCGCGTGTTTTGCCTGAAAAATGTCAATAATTTTTCTGTTTTGGTAGAGAAATGGGGTGTGAATTTATTACAATCTTTTTTTTCTCTGATAGTGGAACAAAACAGGAACAACAGTGACACAGGATCATGTTTTACTTTCCAAAATTTTATTCATTTCAACAATTCAAGATTACAACAAGTAACAACACAATTTTACATAATCAAACTTTCTAAGGTTAACAAAGGATGAAGAGTGAATAAAATTAACGTTTTCCTGTGGTAAAAATCTTACTTAGGGAGTCGTCATTATTTACGACCTTGGGGGGAAGTCTGGGGAATTTCATGGTAAGCTTATTCTGAAATTTCGGGTAAACCCCCTGTCAACCCCAATGCATTTGAGTAACCCAGTCTCTAA
>LD343749.1:33642-50474 GCA_001465055.1 Ptychodera flava | reverse complement strand
AGACCAGTTAAATACCAAGACTTGTATTTGTAACATTTACAAAACTACAGCAATAGTACAGACCTTTCATATCCTGCTGGAATATCATCGGTTCCTGGTTTTCGTTCAAGTTAAAGAAGGATAGTGGTAAGTGCCAACTGCTTTGTATTCCTATAAGACACTGTTCGGCTGTTGTGAAGCTAATAACCCTTTCCCTATTTTTGTCGCGGGTAACTTGTGAACTGCAGCGGCTTCTATCAGTCACTCGACCACTCGACCCCCGGCCTTCGGTATGAATGAAACTTGTATCATTATCATCTCGAAAGTACGTCCTCAGATTTTTCGATGCTCATAGCACCATGGAGGCTCCTGCTACCTCCATGATAGCACTTTGAAAGACTTTAGTGCAATCTTTTAGCGTCGGGAACGCAGCCGAATGGCTCGACAGATACATTGTATGCTGTGGGATGGCTTATAACGCCGGGAACACACAGCACGGTATATTCAGGGCACAGTTATACGTGTGGTTTATTACACTGCGGCCGCCGTTATGCATACCACGGCGGCCGCTATGTAATTGATGCAGGGCCAGCCCGGGCCGAATAAAGAGAGGTCGGTCAGTTGCAAGCTCGGCCAGTAGGAGTTATAATGATTATATGATGAGACTACAGTGCACAGTGTTCTTCTATTTTCTAGGTCTCGCTAAAGTTATAATGTGAAAGCGATGTCAATGTCATTTATGAGCGCGATGTTTGCAAACTTACTTCCGCCATGGAGGTTACCTCGCTTCAACGCTAACTACACGATGACATCGGCCGCAGTGTGGTACATCGTGTTTTGCTTTCCATTAAAATACCTTTAAACCTACGATTTACTACCGTCAAATCGTAGCCTAAGACGTTATTCATCCAACGATCAACGATCAAGTCATTGTTACTGCCAATTTGTACCTCTCGATCGTACGTCCTAGGCCTACCCGCGATCTGCTGAAAGGGTGAGGTCGACCAATGTGTTTTTAAGAGTGGGATGTCTTCTCGTTGTTTACTGAATGTTCAACAAAATAACATCAAAAAACTAAAATTGGCATGCGTATAAAAGCATCTGTTGACTGTGAAGAGAAAATGTACGCGATCAATCATATAAATGTAAGTGGCTGACCTCTCCTACTGGCTGAGTTGGTCGGCGCGGGCACTGGCCGAGCTCGCAACTGGCAGACCTCTCTGGTTACCGGCCGGTCCTAGCCCTGCGTACGACGCTGTGTGTTCCCGGCCTTATACGGCCTCTCCTGGGGGCCTCCCGGCACCGTATAACTCTTGGGACACGCAGCATTGTGCGAGCTGGGCTAGGGCCGGGTCCATCAAAGTCGCGAAAATCTACGAACAGTCTGCGCGCTGCGCTTGGTCGTAAAAGTGTCTCTGCATTTTGTGTATCGAAACAGCTAAATTGTTTGTTTAGAAGCCAATTTTCCCAGGAAAGGTGCATGATATCATATATTCAGTAAAACGTCATGAAACAAGAAAGATATGACAAGGTAGAGGTGAGCACAATTGGCGACAAGAGAGTGTGAAATATTGGGGTCGAAACGGACAGGGGTCGAGGTGACTTACTCCGAGTCCTACTGCAGCTATTATTTTTTTTATGAGCTCTGTCTACAAAAACCTCCAATCTTTCAGTGGAAGTGCAAATGGTGTTCGTGTTGGCCATGTCAAACATGCGCTTCCACCGGAAATCTGGAGATTTTTGGAGACAGAGGTCACTCTTCTTTTATTCAGTTGTCCCTTTATCCTTCGTTCAGTCCTTTACCCAGTGAATGTAGGCCTTTGACATTGGCCTCACATTGCCTTTGACTGAGCATTCGAATCCAGCTTAGAATACCTAGGCTGGTTCAAACATTCAATAATTTGTTATTTAAGGAATGCTCTTTCCCATATATATTTTTTCGTCAACATATAATATATTTGAAGTTTTGGCCTGGGGTGAAAGAGATTTTATTACATTATATCAACAAGTGAAGTAAGAATACGTAGATTATGTGTTTATTATAGTATTCTTGGGAGTTTGAAGCTAAATCTTTGCTAATAAATATAAAGTTTACAAGCAATAATTATTGTTCATCGAGCATATCCTTTGGAAAAAAAAAATAATCAGAAAGTCAGCCATGCTGAAGGGGTAAGCCTAATTTATGTTTCATATTCCATAATCATGTACCAAGTTCCCATGTCTTATGGTTTGCAATTCACTCAGAATTTAATTCAGATGCGTGTCTGACTTTGCTGAGAATAAATCAACATGGAAGCATGAACAATTTTTATTTCCTGGCATTCTGTACTATCAATACATTTTCAAGATTTCAGTGTGTTAACGTTCATGGTATGTTTCAATTCCCAATAACAATCAAAAGCTATGTTTCTTGTACCAAACTAAACTAAGGGAGACTTCAGTAATTATTAGCAGGTGGGTCGAGGGTTAATGGATATGCATGAGATTGCCAAATGAGACCCTCCCATCCCTCTTTTTTCTCAAATTCTGCCCTCCCGAAAGCCTGTATTCATAAATCAAATGAAACCCTCCTCTTCTTAACATCAAGACAGCAAATTCTCTGACATATTGGGGAATAGCAATTCTGTTTAAATGTTAATATAATAAAATTGTAAATTGCAACATCAATGGTTTCCACAATTGGATTGAAAAATTGTGCTGCCTCATTTCCATTTTTTAGCATAACATTGGCATACTATTTGCATAAAATTTGAGTACCTGTCACAACTTTCCTAAATATGTCACTCTACACAGTAGACATAATGATCACATAATAAATACACTCTCAAAAAGCAATCGAGAATGACAACTTTGTAACTACATGGAAGTTCACTGTGTATCAAGTGAAGTTGTATGTAGCATAAAGCCGGTCAGTTTTCTAAAAAAAAAATCGTTTGATATTGAAACACTTCGTAAGTGTATTGACAATGAAAAATACTGAACGGTTTAATCCTTCAAAAACTACCGCAAAAATGCAGAGTTGAAAGATAAGTCACATTCCAAAGTGGCCTTATCTACTTATATTTCTTATATAGTATTGTGTTACATGTTTGTAAGTGGGTAATTCCAACACTCTGCCACATTTAATGGCCCTGTGGAGAACTCTGATCGTAAAATACAATTTTATACTCTTTTAATGGGGTCCAGCAGCTGTAAGTTTGATTAAATTTTAATAATTGCAGTCTGTGCTATTTAAAGGGGAAGTTTACCAATGATTTTTACATGTGTGCTAGCTTCTGTGTTGCTTATGGGAAAGCCATTTTCGCCATTTATAACTCCCATGTCTTTTTTACAAAATGAGGTAAAAGTAGTGACAGAAGTAGCAGTTTAGGGCTTCATCAACTTGATTTATTTTGAATCATGGGAAAAATGTGCCAAGGTTGTAGAAGTGGTGATAAAGACAACAGAGTCACAAGCTTTCATTTTGAACTCACTGTGGTGCGTATGTGATTTGTTCTTTTATAGCTATATGAGTTGGGTGAAGATGTTGTCATGGATACCTGTCCTAGGACACTACCATGGATCCCAGTCCTGAGGTCGCTGTCATGAATTTCTGTCCCAAGGATGTTGATCATAAAGTGATATTGTAAGTTCTGAATAATTTTCCTATGCAGTATAAATATATGCCAGATAGACTAAGATAGTATCATTCATCTACCGGTAGAAGTCATGTTATCATGGCACAAATACTGGGCAACAGTATGTGTGTACATATAGGAATAAATATGACCATTTTATGCATTTGTTGTTGTTACTTCCTTGTTTTGTCATAGTTGAGCAAAGGCACTTCTGCAGTTGTGGACTCGAATAACCAATGGCTCATTTGCATATCAACCAATCCGATCACTTCAAAAAAAGATAAACAAGATGTCATCAACATCAAACACTCACATGATGAACTACATGTATACTGTACATAAATTTCATTCCAAAGTATCACTTTGTTTGCTTTTCAATCTTTTAGGCCAAAAATGGAGTTGGTTTCTCATCCTCGAATGTATTAATCTAGAGCCACTGCATCAACCTCCCTCCTAAAATATCAGGGGCTGTGCCATATTCATGTAGCTAAAATTATCAATTGCCAAGAAAATTGCAAACATGATAGCCTGTGCATGTTTGGTAAATAAACATTTTCCTGGTGCCTTGGGATTCATCAACTGTCTCAGAATGCTGCACATGCTCTTGTTCTTGCATCTTGCAAATTTCTTGGGGGCATGGTGCTCACAGAACATGAAATTGATGGACTGGAAGATCAGGCTTCATTACAGTCTAGAGTGTTTTAACCGAAGAAAATTTGGCATTGTAAATAGATCACGTCTCCCATCAAGTCATTTGAAAATATGATAAAGAAAGTTACCTTGTTTTTTAAAAGCTTGTCATTTTTAGCCTTCTTTCTCGACTATCATGATTTGGGAATATTCTCTTTGTTAATTATTTTTACAGATAGTAAAACTTGTGAAGCAAAACATTTCCCATACGGTGCATTTTAATATATCCTTGAATATTTGAAGGTCCCTGAAGACAGAGATACTGTACACATGATTTTTAGACTAAAGCTCTTACAACATATAAAGCCAAGTGGTTGAAAATACGTATAGTTTTGGCTCAATACTGCTTTTTACTGACTCTGCAGGTGGGAAAGTGATACTGCCTGGCAGGTAAAGGGTTAAAGTAGTGCTCATAAGTTATCTCTTCTTCTGCAATGTCAAATGCAGACATTTCTAAGATGGATAAAATAATCGCAATCATACCAATCCATATTCCAATAACACTAGGTCAAAATTTGTAAGACAATAGTTGTAAACATAGACACAAAACAGCACAGAACAGACAGTAAATAGACGGTACAAACAAAGTCAAATTCATGAAAGAAAGATATATGGACCTCTGGCCAAAAGATATTGAGTTACATGACTGCAGGTAAAAATATTTAATTTTGCTAAATGATTTATACATGATGTATGCTTTTTTTGCTTAGCTTCCAGGGAAAATATGCAAAGGAAAAGAAAGCGCCATGGTCTTCTGAAAATGAGAAAGAGAAGCCATATAAAACTGGTCAGTGAATTGTTAATGATATATTGACACATTGCCAGGGTACTGAGTGGTTGAAAGGACAACACAGTACATGTGTTTGCCTTTAATAATTTCCTTAATTCTTAAGTTAAGGGGAAATTATTTTAGTCATTAGGGCCTACAGCCAGTCAGTATGTTTCTAGATATAGACCTCATTTATGCACACTAGAGGGATAAATGATCATTGATAGGGTTTCTTTATTCCTCTCACTCATGGCAGCTTGGATGTGGCACGTGACGTGAAGTAATGATGATATTAAACTGTGGAATGTTATTCTCCTTCCTAAATTTTCTGCAGTCATACCATTTCATGACATTTATCCTGTCCTTTCTTCCCTTTTAAGTGAGGTATAAACTGCTTTTGTGAAAAGATCTCCACCATGTCTGAGTCTGATCCTGTCACATCCAGGTTCCATTAGATATGTGTATAAATAGGTTGCATATTCATATCATCAAAACCAAATTCTGTGGTATCCAGGGAAATTCAGTGAAACCTTTTTTATATTGACAATTTTGCAAAACAAACTATACAATCTGAGTTGACTGCAACCTATCTATTCAGAATAACTCTCAGACACTCTGTTTGTTCCCTCAGAACAGTAGCTGTAAGTTTTGATGATTTTATTATTAATTTTGTTCTTAATTGTACCAACTGCACTGTCTTTTTCTATTGCGAAAAGCACGTTGCATGTCCAGTGTTCAACTTGTGAAGACAGCTAGCATATATCAGATATGAAATTGTGATTGTTAGCAAATTAATTTTAGTCCACATCAAAATTCTCAGTGCATATTGATTAGGTGAAAACTTGACATTTCAAGGGAAAAGAAAAGATAGTTAAGTTGGTACAAAAACATTTTTTTTAAATCAGAAAAGTTACAGGTGTACTGTCCCTTCAATTAAACTTAAATGAAGACTGGCTAATGATGTGTTTTTGTGATGTCTAGTTTATTTATGTATTAATCAAACCAGTCTCAAAGTGGCCTTTTAGTCAGGATGTAGTGGATGCTAAATGTAGCTTTTATCTATACTGTATTGCATTATTCAAGTTAAAGTCCATAGAAAATAAGTCAGTTAAGCAAGTGATTTCCCTCCATTCAACCCCCTGCTGCAAAATCTGAGACAGTACAACAGAATGCTTTGCTTTAACAAGGTATATCTGTGTGATTGTTTGCTTTGAATGGGATCTTTAAAACTTGTTCCTTTGTAAGAGTCATGCCATGGATTTTAATTCTTTGGTGGGCTTTGGAAGGAATTATCATGGGGTAGAATATTAGACAATGTGAGGGGCTAATACTCAAGTGTAGGCTATCATTGAACAACACTAATTTTGATGCCTGGCAGTATCATGAATCCATATAATCCTCTTTACAACAGGCTCCATAGACAAACCATAGAAATAAATACCACACGGGAGAAAGAGGATTAAACAAACTGACATCCTGAGGATGTAATAAAGAGTTTCACTCAATGATCAAAGTTCAGTGTCCTCATGTCTCTAATTTTTAAATTGTTCAATTTCTCATTTCTTACCTTTCCATAGGAAGGAAGCATGCTACATTCATGGAAGAAAAGTACCACTGACTGAGGCTGAGGAAGAAGCCATTGACAGGCACTTTTTGTCACAGTAACAAAGTCTGAAGCTGAAAAATACCTAGTGCAGGGAAAAGTTTTGTACAACAGGGACTGGAAATAACTGAAATGCCATGTTAAAAGCTGAACCATAGCATTAGGAAAGCAAACATTTACAGGAGACTACAGTGTCACGTAGACTACTCCTAGGCAATGCAAATGCAGGATCATGTTAATTATCACACTGGTATGATTAGTCCAACCTCCATGTGAATTGCATCTTCATATAAATGATACATGTACAAAGGAGTAAAATTGATAGGATGATGTAATTCTGACAAACTTAAATATCTTTTATCCCTAGACACAAGGACAATGTATTTGAGCATAAATATATGCCATGTCACTTTCTTTCTGATATTATCAAAATTTGCCAGCCATTATTATTTTAATGTCTGGAGCTATTACTCTGGCATGTGTGAACTGAGGAAAGTGTATCATGACCCACATATGTCCAGTAATTTACTTCAAATGTGATAAGATCTGAAATGTCAATGCAATGGCCTGCTATCAATTTCACTTTTTATCATGCAAAGGGCAATACAGAAAAACAGCAATACTTTGTTAGTGATTTTGAGTCTTCTCACTGAATTGCAAGCACAAACATTGTGAATTTCAAATAAGATTTCATTCAAACACATTTCTTTTTATCACATGCAAGAGATCTCTATATATTTCAATTAAAACACCTATTTACCAATTTGAACTGTATCATCTTTTATGAGTTCTTTTTCAGGGGGTGTCAATTTACATAATGTAAGTTTCATTATGAGTGAAGAAGCTCAACATCACCTTAGAGTTTGATGATGTTGAGTATTGTGACTTTTGATGGATAATGCCTTTACAGATATTTTCTTTGCATGTGTGTTTTAAATCTTTCATGTAGTGGGAATCAGTGCTATACAATATCTTCCTTTCACACTAATTTTGCTCCTAAAGCACAGCACTTCTTACAGACTGCTTCATAAGTGAGATTTTAGCCTGCTGTCAATGACACAGAGCTTTATTTAGATTGGTGGATTGTCTTCTGTCCTCCATTCTCTGTGTTCCATCAACATTCATCTTCTTTTCAGGAACTGCTAGTTCAGTTACAGGTTCTTAGGGATAAATGAAGTTCAAATTTTGCATATTTATATTTTCCAGCAATTTTGTTGGATTTTTTCAAAAAATCTTCGGCTCTAAAATCATTTGTCTTATTGGTCTTAAATTTGGTATGTGGTTTGCTAAGGGTAACCATAGTTTGTTCGAACAATTGTGGAATTCGCAAGTTTGGGACAATTCCCATTTTTTGTAAAAGAGTTTTTGGTAAAAAGAGTTTGTTGCATAAGTTTGAAATTTGATGTAAAGGTTGCAAGGGGTGACATATCAGGTTTGTATAATTGCAGTGATTTTGTATATTTGTATTTTGGGTCAGTTTTTAGCGACGAAGTTACGTAACTGAGGAAGCTTATAGAGTTGTGAGAGGCAAAATTGACGTCATTTCCGTCAACAACTTCCGTAAAACTATTTTGTCACACCACGTGATCACCACTTCCGTAAAACTATTTTGTCACACCACGTGTTTAGTGTTATCTAACGACTATAGCATACAATTCACGCTGCACACTCACTATCAGCAGAAATAGTATCGTGTTGAATTGACATTATAATTGGACTTAGAGAGTACGTTTGAGTGTATTGGGTTACATGAAAATGCGATAGACAATGATGCATTTACGTTAGAACGTCCATGTTCGATCAAATTCGTGTTGTTCTCTCAGTGTAAATTACGAAGTTGGTGGATGTGGACGGACATTTTGCGTGCGTTTGGTCTTTGTCTGACATGCATGTCGTTTCGATCTCCTTTTTACTGTGCAGGGGAGAATGAATTACGTTCCACATGGGTTTCAAATATGTAAAAAAAATACGAAGTTTTGAGTGGATTTACGATTTCGTTTGCAAAATTACGAGCGAAAATTTCAGCTTCCCATTTCATCGGCGACCGTGCAAGAAACCTCAGTGTACCTCCATGATCACATGTTGTACCACACAAACCTCTGAAACACTCAGTGTGTAAGCGTGTGGAAATTTTCGTAGAGTTTTTTCTCATTTAATTTGGCAAATTATCAGCAAAAACCTCAATAATTCAAGGTGACCCTTTCTTCTCAATCGCTTCCTGGAGTTTCAAAGTCAAACCAACGAAAATGAGTGAAAAATTTTGGTGCAAAAATCGTGCATCGGCGAGAGTAGAGACTGAGAGTATTCATACAGTAATAGCCCATGATTCGAGCTTGGTTTTCGTGTTTTTCGTTTAAATTTTAGCGGATTTTGAAATTTTTAAAGCATCTAAAAACATTAAAATGACTTTTCATCAACAAACGAAATAAAAAAATAGAAATTCAATTATTTATCTACAAAATAAAAATATTTTTGGCAAGTGAATCATGCAGCTAAAAAGTGAACAATCAATGTTTCGGACGAGTACGTACGTGTGAGCGATTTTCGTGGGGATTCCCCGACCGTTCGTTCATTGCCGTGGCGCTCGAATACGCAGTCAGTTTCTGTGAAACGGGATGAAATTTTCTTTTAGGCGAGGCGTTACAAGTTACTCTTGAGAAAAATTACTTATTTATCAGTTGTTGGTTTACTGTTTAATGACACATATTTTTGATTCAATCACTTGTTGACCTGAAAAACAACGATATTGAGTACTCTTTTTTAACAGACTTTTAGTAAGTGGCCGCGGTAACAGCTGTCAAAATACTATCGTTTTCAAAGTACATTTTGAGTGAACATTCTGAACAATCGTGTAATGTTATGCTTGGAATTTCGTTGCTTTTGAGGTTTATTCGTGGTTTTTTATAATTATTGTTTAAGTTAGTTATGTTTTGTGTTTCTTTCCATCATCAAACATTGACAAGTAAGCTTGTAAAAGTAGCCTTAAATCACTTAAATTAGAATTATGTGTAACTTTCTGGTTTTGTAATATGTAAAGAAACAAGTTGATTTCTTTTGATCCTTTCCACTTATTGGTATTTTTTCCTGGTTTAAAGTTACTAATATCCTTAACCTTTAGTCTCTACAATCTTAGATAAAAATGAAACGATTGATTCAATTTAATAAAAAGAAACTTATTGTAACACAGTTCAGTCATTTTCATAACTCTGGTTCAAAATTCAGTGTGCTATACTCATATATTGGCAGTGCTAAACTCTTCTTTCATAGTATCTGCAATTGAAGAATTACTTCACATAGAATAATTTGTAAATGTAAATCAGTGCTGTTGAGTATTATTTAATGGTCAGGGTGTTGCCAAATCTTGTGTGTATATAAGTATGTCCGGTTCTGAGATAAGCTGTATTGGCATAAAAAAGGAATTTGTTAATAACTGACAATTTAATTAATACAATCAATTTTGAAATTTACTCAAAACTTTTGAGACTTAATTTGTAAATTTACTTAGAATTTTCGGAAGCCAGTCGGGAAACAGACATAACAGTGTGATGGGCGGACCAGAAAGTCCATGGAAATCAAGCAGGTTGTTCTTACAGGAACATTGCTGTTTGGTGTTGTGATTTGTAACACGTACACAGTATGCTAACATATGTTTCAACACCCAAGGAAATATTTGCAACGTTATAGTCAATGCGACATATTAATAAAATTATTTTAATTTTGTATCGGAATATCACAAAACAATGTTGTGATCATCGCAGTCCAGCTGTTATGAGTAAGCATGTGTACTTGGCTGGACCGATCAAGTTTCTGCAAAAAATCATTTCACTATCAATGACAAGCTAAAGTGACTTCTTTCATAAATGTGTCCATTCAATATCAAAAGAAAATCAAGGCTATCAATGACACGAAGAAAATTTGTTAGTCCCCACGGACGATGTCTAGGGGGAGTTATAGATTGGGTCATGTCTGTCTGTCCGTGCGTGCCCGTGTCCGTCCGTCCGTCCGTCCGTTAACGCAGATATCTCAGACATGCCCTGGTCAATTTCTTTCAAACTTTGCACAAGGATCATAAGTACCCTACCCCATACAGATGCACGTCGATTTGTTTCACAATGCGATCAAATTTGGCCGTGTAAGACTCGGAGTACATTTTAGTTTACACCTCCATAGACTCCCATGTATAAGGCAGTTCTCCATAGACTCCCATGTATAAGGCAGTCCTCCATAGACTCCCATGTATAAGGCAGTTCTCCATAGACTTCCATGTATAAGTCAGTTCTCCGTAGACGCCCATGTATAAGGCCAAGAAAAATAAAAAAATAGTTTCTCATTGTATTCATATTGCAAAAAAGAATGCAGTGACACAGTTTTTAGTACCAACGGATGAAGTCAAGGGGGCGCATAGTTGGGAAATGGTGTCCATGAGTCCATCCGTGAGTCCATCCTTTCACACAGATATCTCAGACATTTTGACAAAATGTCACTTGACCTTGGTGACCTTTGACCTCAAATATACATATTTGTCCATAACTCAGTAACCACAAGTGCTACACCCTTCATATATGGTATGATGGGATGACGCCACATATTATACCTCATTAATTATGCACATTTCTAATTTTGAGCGAGCCAATAGAGCTAGAGGTCTGATTTTTGGTATATAGGGATAACTTAGCAATAATTTTTTTTTACAAAATGTCACGTGACCTCAATGACCTTTGACCTCAAATATACATATTTGTCCATAACTCAGTAACCGCAAGTGCTACACCCTTCATATCTGGTATGATGGGAGACCTTATGACGCCAAATACTGTACCTCATTAATTATGTGCATATCTAATTCTGAGCAAGCCAATAGAGCTGGATGTCTGATTTTTCGTATGTAGGGATAACTATAGGATAGAAATTTTTTGACAAAATGTCATGTGAACTTGATGATTTTTTACCTAAAATATATGTTTATGTCAATATAAGTACCACAAGTGCTATGTCCTTTATATTTAGTAGGATGGGAGACCTTATGACAACACACGCTTTACCTCATTTATTATGCACATATTTAATTCTGGGCAAACGAATAGAGGTAGAGGTCTGATTTTTGGCATATAGAGATTCATTACCAATACATTTTTTTTTCAAAATGTCACGTGACCTCGATGACCTTTGACCTTGATTATACATATATATATGCATAACTCAGTAACCACAAGTTCTATACCCTTCAATTTTAATAGGATATTAGACCTTAAGATGTCACATCTTGTACCTCATTTATTATGTGCATATGTATTTTTTGGCTTGCCAATACAGCTACAGGTCTGATCTTTTTTCCCAATTAAGAACCGTAACTTAGACATGCCTCATGTGTTTCAATTTTGGAACAACGACATAGACCTATGTGCCCGTAGATCTCAACATATACACTACAATGATACTTCTTCATGACACATTTGCCTGCCCCATCAAGACTAATACTGCTATTACAAGTGGAGACTATGTCATTGTCAATGACTTGTTTAGAATTGTATTTTCGTTTTAAACTACAGTTCTTTGATGCAGTGTGGTCGTCTGGCAATGCATTATCACGGCAGATGTAGTGCGTGCAATACTGCAGTCCACACTGTCCACTCATGAGTGCATGTTTTCCTGTTATCATTATTTTGTAGCAAGGAGCATACAAAATCTTGCAGATAAATCAATGTGGATGATCTGTGTACATCTATGCATATTCCAAGTTTGGTGGACATGTGAAAATTGTGTTTTTTGCCTTCATGTACAAGATGGCATGTTTACCAAGCTGGACGCTCACTGCTAAAAAAAACATTAGGTTTTATTACAGTTTCACATTTCAACCCTTTCTTTGCATCTTTCTCAGCAACATTCCCCAAACCTCTCTCCTTGCATCCCTACTGCTAAATACACTGAGGAGCACAGTGTCATCATTGACGCTACTTTTGGAGATCGCGCATTTTGCTGTACAGCACCAAGGCTATGGAATTGTCTTCCGCAGCAACATAAAGAGTCTCTGTCATTTGAGAGTTTTAAAAAAGAACTGAAAACTTATTTATACACTAAGGCCTACAAATCATACATGTAAAGACTTTGTTGTTTTTGTAGAGCGCCTATGGGCAGTTTTTTTTTGTGGATATATGGCGCTATATAAATTTTTCATTTATTTATTATTATTATTTTTCCTGTTTGTGGTCAAAAAATCTTGGGATTTTTTGAGTGACAAAAATATTAGAAAGCTGTTTCAAGCGAAATGATATCCTAGAGCATGCAGCTCCAAGATTTGAATTTTTCTGGAAATTTTGTTCTGTTTATCACCTACTCTGTCGGCTAAAGTATGTCAAAATGTCCGTATTCATCTATTAAACACAACCTGTATGTATATAGTGAAAAGTGAATTTAAGTTCAGGCTATTCATAGCAAGATATCAAGTGAAATCCAATGAAATCCAATGAAATACTTTTCAATTGTACCCTGTAGGTGCAAAGGAATGTTTTTATTTTTTGTTGTTTAAAAAATTGTTCGCTCGATGGGTGTTTGCTAATGAGAGATGTCTGCAAATACACCATGTATACAGCTTAGTTATCCATGTGAGTTAAGCAAACTAAGGTGACATCACTGTCAAACATCTAGACTCCTGTCGTTATTACAAGTAAATCAGTTGCATAGAAAGATGGTATAAATTGCACATTGCCATTGCAGTGTATGGCTGCGTTCACAAAAAAGAGGGGTATTCGAAAATTGTTGTGGTAGTAGAGGGGGGACTTGAAAATTTTGCTCTGCCTGAAGGGGGATATGACAATGTTTTGATTCCCTTTTTTACAATTCCAAGGTTTGGTGGGTAATTCAATGAAAATTGAATAACATTTTAATGTCATCCAATTGTTTTAATGTTAGCAATAATTAAACAAGATCTAGAAGCATTTTGTCGCATTTCACTAATTTTGTCTTGAAAAGATGTACACTGTACATATATGTATTTTCATAAAAAACAAACAAGTAGGCCAATTATCTGAGCACTGCTGCACCTGTTGATAATTGTTTTCACTATTTCTATGCAGTATATCAAATATAGTTCTTGCTGTTTCCCTACAGCATGCTGAAATACACAATATTCAGTTTGTCATCAAAAGCCTGCATATGTGAATATTTGGTGGTCATTGAATTAGACTCCAGAGTAAAGTCATTTGTCTGTGATACAAATACAGGATACATATTGACAAACAGTGTTTGCAAGCTGAATACTGGGCAGTTCGAATTGCAATATGCTGTAGGAAAAAGAGCAAGAATGCAGTTGTTTAAACTGAACAAAACTATTGTCAAAATTATCAAAGTTAATACTGCTCCTGCCCTACGTCTGCTGTCTATGGGCAGTGTCACTGTCACTGCATACCAGCAGTGACAGAGATCGATGACTTAATGAAATAGCTGAAGGAGAGTTTGGGTCATGTGACACTCAAGACTGTGAAACATATACTTGTATATAAGATCAGGCCAGAAAGCAACACTTGGAAGAGCAGGAGACTTTAAACTTATCAGGGAGTTTTGAGTTCTGGCATATGAGAATAATCAAATACATGTATTAAAGAAAAAAGATGGGGGTCACCATGCAAAATTTTCTAAATTTTCACATTCTCATAGTAAAATGATAAAACACGAAGTAAAACTTTGTTCAGTAAAGACTCTAATTTAAATGAAATAATGAGAATAAATGGTTTGCTTTTACCAAATTTACCATTATTATACCAAACATTTCAGAGATTTAAACATTTATTTGATAGAATATTTTTACCTTGCAGTATTGTCAATTTCGTAAAACGTTTAAGCATCTAATGTAGGCAGGAATTTACAATTTGCATACTCTCTCATGATTGTCATTTTGTGTGTTATTCAGCAGGTGCCATAAGCATGGCCAGAGTTGGATTTAGCTAAAGTTGACTTGGACTGATAAATCAAAAAGTCCACTGATGTGTTTAAATATTAATTAATTTGACAACTTGCCTTAGGAATGTGGCTCTACAAATTGCTAATAACAAGCAGTGTTGAACATCTGTGAGCAGAACCGCCCAAGTAATGTCTTTTTTTCTTTGAGTGTATACCTAATAAATATGCGGCTCTATGGATTTTTTTTTTGGTGGGAGGGGGTGGGAGAGGGTGGATCTGAAAAAAAAAATTCAATCGCGATTCCTCCAGCCCCCTCTAACCGTTATATGTGAACCCAGCCTAAGGATACTCAAATTCAAATGCATCATTTTAGCTCATGTGTTAATACATGAGCTTATGTCGCAGCCATGTCTGTGTATCTATTTATCTGTGTTGGCCCTAGATCTCAAAAACGGCTCATTAGATTAGAATCAAATCTGGTACATAGATTCAGTTTGCAAATGTCAAGACTGATTAGTTTTTGATGAGTGTGGCTTGCATACTTTTTGCTAATTGCATAATTAATTATTAAAAAATCTGATATACATTGAGAATGACTGCACACAATTTGATTAGATTTGCTACAAATGTTGATCACACCAGGATATATCAGCCGTGAAAGATAGTAAGGGGTGACATGAAAGATTATTGCCAATTCGCATATTTAATGAATTGTCCTAATTGGGGATGTATAGTTATATGGATTGACTCTACCAAAGTTAACAAAACTTGCAATGTATATAGAAGATACTATGATACAACATTATTGAAAGTTATCAAGCATTTTTACTTCATGGCAATTCCTAATTGCATACTTAATGAACTTCTCTAATTATATCTTGATTGACTTGACCAAAGTTGATAAAACTTGCTATGTACATTGAAGATACTATGATACAATATTGTTCAAAGTCATTTAGCAATTTTACTTCAACCAGTTCCTAATTTGCATACTTAATGAACTTTTCTAATTAGGATTATATACTTGATCAAAGTAGGTAAAACATGCTATGAACATTGATAATACTAGGTAAAAACAATATTGAAAGTCATTTCGCATTTTCATGTCATCTAATTTATAATTTGCATATCTAATGAGCTTTCACAGTTTGGTATACAGAACATAAAGGACTTGGCCAAAGGCAATTACACTTGCCATATAAAGTGATGATACAATGACAGCAGTCCAAGAAAGTATTTTTATTTCAGCTAATTACACATTTGTAGACATAATGACCTCTAGAATTAATATGTGGTGAATATTGTTCATGATGTTGATCATGAAAAACTTTCAATGAAGTTGTAAACATGTGGCAAAAAATTAAATTTACGCAAAACTGCAATATATAATGAAACATGTAATCAGTTCATATCGATTATTTGGTCATTTGAATATCCATTCTTTGGGCCATATCTCCAGAATTGTTTCACCTTTTTTATCAGTCTATCATCCAACAGGTGTTAGCCAAATTACAGGATGAGCACAACACTGTGCTAGGGTCTTGAATTCACCGTCTTCCAACAGTGAGTCATTTACTCTGGCCCTACCTGCTCTTCAACCGGGTCTCGAACTCGCTATCCTCAGATAGTGAGTTCATACCCTAACCACTGGCCCAAGGTGTCTCCAACATCGAGGTAACCTTGCGCATTTCGCATGTACTCTCATCAAACTGTAGTAAATAGTACTATACGTACAGATTTGTGTGCATGGCTTGCTATGTAATTGTCAATTTGTATCTTTAATGGATTATTTTTTTTCCGCCAAAATCAATAATTACCCTAATTAAAATATTCACCGTATACTAATAGTATTAAAGTACTAAGTATGGTTTGCAAAGCACAATATGCCATATTTCAGGATTTGCTCAACAAGATGTCATGTGCATGACTTTTCAGATCACAGTCATACCTTTCAAGATGTGCACCACACCATATCTTTCAAATGCATGCTCATTGAACATATGACCACATAAGTCTCACTTTGATTCATCAATTATAAGTGTCTGTTTTTCCTAATTCAGCAAATCGTGTGAACAGCACGGTTAATTCTGTTAGTTTTGGATTTTTTCAAAGCAAATGCATTTAAGAACTTGTTCATCTGTAGGTGTAATCCTTAAATAAAAAAACCCTGATATCTGAACTTTGGACTATTTTTTAACATTTTTATTCCTTGCAACAGATACAGTGTCTTTTTCAATTCCCTGAAGATAATGAAATCCGGAGAATTTGTCTTCACAAC
>LD343749.1:3840-17814 GCA_001465055.1 Ptychodera flava | reverse complement strand
CCGCTACCCGTCGCTACCCTCCGCTACCTTGTGTTCTATGGGCTACATACCGATTTTGAGCATATTCTGAATGGGAAAAATGTCTGCTACCCTCCGCTACCTTGCCTTCTATGGGCTACCGATTTTGACTCCTCCAAACAATTTTTTTATGAAAATAATGTCTAAAACCTGTCGGCTAACCGTCCGCTACCCTCCGCAACCTTCTGTTCTATGGGCTACCGATTTTGACTCCTCCAAGCAATCTTTTAGTGCATATAAGGTCTAAAAATTGTCCGGTACCCGTCGCTACCCTCCGCTACCTGGCTTTCTATGGGCTACCGATTTTGAGCATATTCTGGATGGGAAAAATGTCAGCTACCCTACGCTACCTTGTCTCCTATGGGCTTCCGATTTTGACTCCTCCAAACAATCTTTTTGTGAAAATAAAGTCTAAAACTTGCCCTCTACCTGTCGCTACCCTCCGTTACCTGGTGTTCTATGGGCTACCAATTTTGAGCACATTCTGGCTGGAAAAAAATGTCCGCTACCTCATAGTGCTCAAAAGTTGACGTCAAAATGTAATTACATTCTTTGTAAAAATTTTGGGCAAAGTTGCGGTCGTTTATGAAAAATTCAAAAAACCGATTATAGATTTCAGTCTTGTACTAATTTGAAATCTCTGGTTGAACCAAAAACATCCCTTTATTTCATGCGTCGTAACCGACACCAATTTATTTGATTCGAATGCTGCACATTTAATTTTAATGGTTTAATAGACAATTTGAAAGTAGGTACTCATTTATAAAAAAGTTCCAGCTTTTCATGATGTCAAGTGTAAGATTGAAAAAAGAGCGGCTTTTCTATTACATAATACAATCGTTGAAACTTGTACCAGCACACTAATACATGACGGCTTGAAATTTATTTATTTCAAGATATTTTGCTTTCCGCTACCCCCGATACCGATCGATATGTAGCGGAGACTTCGGCGAAAAAAAGATTGTGCCCCGAATCCTGCATTGTATATAAAAACGCTTGTTTTTGTTCTAAACAAAGAATCGTAACCGTAATTGTCGTATAAATTGTGTGCAGAGAAATTTCAATTAGTCGCCGAAAAATCCCGGCGAATAGAATCTTCTGATCGCAAGTAAGACGCGTCGACGCTTGACTTCCGCTATGAACAAGAACGAGGCTCAATAAGTTTGAACGTCGATTTGAACTGGTTCATTTTCCACGTCAGCTGTCTCCGTTGCTGTGAAATCGCTGTCATTTACACACATTTACAATTACACAAGAAATAATGACTTTGGTGTTTGTGAGAACGATTCAGACGTCAGAAAATGAGTTGAGTCTGTAGAAGACCATTGTAGCAGATTCCCCTACATGTCCTTGAAGACTGGCGATTCGACTCTCGAGATGGCGTTACTGCATCAGAGTATGTTCCGATTAACGTGTGCCACCGGTTGTTGACACGAATTCAAGTGTTGCGATGTAGTGGTAGCAAAATGGTGACAAAAACCATCCTTGATGTCATCTACATTACTCAGGGTAAGTTTAGTTGTAGCACTGCGTACAGGTCTGTTTGTTCCGGGCGTTGTACGGCCTGCACCACAGCCCTGCAACGGTCTATTTTGTTAAATGGGGTCTTGCAGTGAGATTCAAAATGGCGACCTCCATGGGTAAAGTCGTACACAACCTGTCGAGTAAGTTATGTTTCAGAGAACGAACGGTTTTGGACGTTAGGAGAAATTAATCGCATCTTTTCTTAGGTTGCTAAGGAGGTAAAGGTAGGCAGGGAAAAGATTTTGCCCCGATAGAGCAGAATTTGCGGTCCGGATCCGGTACAGCACAAGTTAAATTCCAAAGCTGGCTATCACCACAGTTGAGGGGTATCACCATGTGTCGATCAAAGGCTGATGATAGGGGCAGAGTAGTTTTTGAAAGATGAGAAATGACAGAGTGTTTCCCGAGAATTCATAATCTTAACAGGAAACCAGGCTACAAAAATAACAAAACTGTAAATGGCCGATCATGCATTTACTTTTTCCCGTAAATTTTCATATTTGTTCTTAATTTATGAACGTTATGAGCGACAGCGAGAGCACAGGTGCATGATAGTTTTTTTGTAGACTAAATAGAGCAAGCAGATTATTTCAGTATACTAATGTATAACTGGACAGATTTCATTTATTAACAATAACAATAGTTATTACACTTGTGAAGGACATGTTTTCAAACACTGCACTGTACTTTTAAGGATCCTGTGGGGAGCAGAATATAAACATCAAATTGCATTATTACGAACCATAATGTGGTCATATTAATGTATTTCACCTTTTTTTCTCAACAGTTTTGTTTCACAAAAGAAAACAACTACCAGCTGGATATCAAAGACTGACCCATAACCTCGCAACATTAAATGGTTATTATGATTCAATTAAGATTCCTAAATAGATAGTACTCTCAGTGAGTCTCTGCAATTTGAGCTTGGCTTAAAGAGGAACTTTGCCAAGGGTGATATTTACATATGTTCTAGCTTTAAGGTCAATTATCCTTTATAACTGGCACCGTTTTTTACAAATAATATAAAATCTGTGGCAGAAGTTGCATTACAGGGCTTCATCACGGGAAAAGCTGCCAAGATTGGTGCTTTCATCAGGTCATATGGCAGGGACCATCTTCCAATGGGTATGGCATTGTCATTCACGTTTACACTAGGCTTTATGTATTTGCATAACTATTGTGTATGTTAGGCAAATACTCACAGCTTAGCATGAATGTGAGAGAGTGGGCAATGCCATACCAATCAAAATATGTAACTTGCCATATCATGTGATGAAAGCGCCAAGCTTGGTCTATTTTTACCATCATTCAAAATAAATTTAGTTGATAAGGCCCTAAAATGCAACTTCTGCCACAATTTTTATCCATTTTTGTAAAAATTATCAAGTTTTAAATGGCAAAAATGGCAATTCTTGCATAAGTGACCCAAAACAAATATTAGAAATCTTCTTTGGTGAACTCCCCTTTAATACAAAGACCTACCTTTTTCCTATGCTACATTCCAATTTGACTTGAGAACGCTCATGTAGGTGAGCAATGACATGTTCTACAAACAGAGAGGCAGCTAATTGCCAGGCAGAGTGGCAGCTAACCTGTTAATCTTTTCAGAAGAGATAGAGAAAATCTAATTCTGGGCTCTCCGGGAAAGATATTCCACGAGCTCTTGTACCCTTGAGAGGGACCTTCATGGAAGAGGATAGATTCTTGATTGCCAACATGTCAGAGAGGTGTTATGCTCATGTGACAAACATGTTTCATTGAGCAGCACAGATTTTGGGTGCAGCTGCCTAGATTTCAAGCCATACATGTTTCTAACATGTATTGTTCATGTTGTCAATACATAACGAAAAGTTAAAATCATTATGGTCGGACACATGTTTTGAAACCTGTAGGTTACGTGTATATGACACATGTTTGTTACTAGTAGGAAACAAAATGCAAATGGATATCATTTCGGTATGGGATAAATACTCGGGCAGCATGATTATAGTCAGACAATCGTTGGGATTCTGCCACAGACGTGTTACTTCAGGAATTTGGAAACTCCTGCAGTATAGACCTTTGTCCCGCTGCCACGTTGGATGTATAATGTTAGACGTTGTACTGTGGTGGACTTTTCTATCAAGTCTTCGACCAAGCAAAAGGACTGTTAACTTTCTCTCACTAATACGCTGGACGTAGACTTTGCTCTAACGTGGACTCTGCATTCCAGTCTTCAAGTAAGTCAGAGGACTGTGCATTTTGTCTTTACTTTATGACTCTATTCAGGAGTGTTGTCAACCCGGTTGAGATAAGTAGCTTGTAGACTTTTACAGTTTGTTTTTTATCCCTTGACTTAGCGTATATTTTTGGGAATTAATTTTGTTTTTAAGGGCAACTGCTGCGTTCATGCACTGATCAACTTTCAAAATCATTCATAAACGTAATGTCTCATGTATCGTTCTAGAGGTAGACTGAATCCTTCCTGTTTTTAGATTTCTAGAGCCTGATGATATACACTCTGAATAAGATCCGAAGCTGTTGCAGATGCGTCGTTTTCTTGTATTTGAGTAAGCAACTGCTTATATTGAACATAGTAATGTTTATGTTTCTCCCGCCTCTTTCATACACCCGTTTTTCCTTGCATTACATCATAACAACTCCTGGTATAGGAGTTAAAGCTTTGAGTACCGGAACTGTTTGAATTGCTGCTATGACAGCAGAACTTACAACTATTCCCTTCGTTCTATTAATAGCCATATCCATTTGCCTACATATTTAGAACTGCGACGATACGCAGCACTAGTTTTTCCAATGTAGTCGGCCAACTGTTCATTATTTTCAACACAAATTAGATGTGCGTTTTTCTAAAGATATAATATATGTACAGGTTCATAAAATGATTGAAGTAATAAAGAGACACAATATAACATGGCAGAACGACGAAGAGATATTGAACTCGATAAATTTTCCAAATCTAATTTTGATGATGATGCTGATAAGTATGTTGAAACATCCCTTATCGATGACAATGCCCTTGCAGAAGCCGACCCTTTCCAGGCTAGCAGCCCACAGGAGGATCGGTTAACTCGGCAGAGAAGATAGCTTACAATTCAAATTGGTCAGAAATTCTTAAAAGAGAATAATATTACTAATCTGTCAGCACGAAATGATATGTTTTTGAATGCTAAGATCACGGATGGAAAGCTGTTTTATAAAAAAATCAGGCTTTCAAAAGATAGACAAAGTGGATTTTTAGAGCTCTCCTCAATAAAAAAAGCCTGGGAGCTTCTGAATTAATAAGAAAAGTATTCGATCAGGGTGACACAAGGGTGGCAAAGCCTGACTATATGAGTTCTACATTTTGTTCTTAAAATATGTTACGAGGGAGATTGCCGATCAAGGAGATGACATCTAATGACATAGGATTACTCAGAGATGTACTGCCTCACCTACAACCACTGGACAAAATACCTGCTATAAAACAATGTATACACATATACAGATTCTTTGAATGTGTCAAATACGTTAAGCATACGCGTACATATGCTAATAAATGTACAACTACAGTGTACACCTGGTGTGCAAAGATATGGTTTACGTATACTCAAGATCTGCATAGGAATACGCTATGCATATCAACGTATTGGAATGTTCCATATACAAAGAAATACAGTACGATTTCAATTAATATTTTGTTCCATATACGTCAATATACGTAAATATACTGAACGTTTATCAAGCGTTTTGTCAAGTTAACGTGATGCTAGGAGAAATAAACAAAAATACAAGCTATCAAAAAAAAAAATCGATGACCAGAACAATCTAAACCACGACTATAGAGCTTTAGTTGATGAATTAGATATGGCGAATATGCGTCTTGATGAGCTTTACAGTGAAAAAAGATAAAACTCTATATGAGGAGACAGAACTTACACCTGAACTCAGAACAAGAAAGCTAAACTTAATAATCGAATTGAAATGCTACATGACCTAATCAGTTGGGCTAGTGAAAGACTAGCACAGACTAGGTCTCTTCGTGATGTAATTTCCAATCCAGAATTGTCACTGTAGCTGAAGCTGACAGAGTTATTTTAACGGAATAGTATAACAATTGCTGCACTACTTACTGCTGTTGGAATGACAATGTCAACTATTGCCCTGGCTGTGATTAAAGAGCGGTCTTTCTGCTCAGCTGCTGGCTCAGGAAATAAGACCTGCCCAAAGTATACACAAACAAGAGAGAAATTATCAAGCAGTTTGGTAAATGGCTACAAACCCTAGCTGCCAAAAGTGCCGCGACAATAACTGGTTTAATATGTTCCCCTGTCAGTTTTCTATGAAAAACAGCAGGATCAGCAGTGGGGTTCGTTAAAGAACATTTAATGTTTTTGACAGGTTTAACATGAGTCATAGTGAATACAATTCTGTATTGACATTTGGTGAAAAAATATTGCAAATTGTTTTTCAAATAATAAAGACCTTTTTCGGTTTCTCAGTCGAATTGGAATGGTGTAAACTCCAGCGGGTGAATTGTCATATCCTTCGGGCAAATCCAGGCGTGAGAATGAAGGATGATAGCCTATAACATAACACTGTAGCTTTCATCAAGGACTGCCAAAAGGGTAACTTCTTTTAGCGACTAGAATTCATAGCTGTCATTCAGGATATCAAAGATGATACAGAGGCCAATCATCCCGAGGAATATTGGGCCATTCAGCTTATTTGCAACACAGGTAACCTCTTTATATTTCAGTCAGATGGAAATATTTATGTTAAGATGTGATTTATTTTCTTCTCAGTATGCTATATACAATACTAGAAAACAAAATGCCGTACAATCGATCATTGTTACAAGCTTTCAGTAGCCAGATACCACAAGGAATGAAGGCAAAAAGAACCCATCATGTAGTAACTCATAATCCAAGTCACGCACAGCGAGGGGAGACACTTTACATATGGTGTATAAAGTTGGAAAGTGGAGTAGTGTAATTTCCAGATACCATCGATATCGTTTTTGATCTCACAATATCGGGTCATGTAAATAATCGAGTAGCGCAAAATGTTGCAAAAATATAATCAAACGCATGGTTTTAAAAATTGAGGGGCAGATACTTCTTGATTTGTGTAATTATAACTTTATTAAATGTTGTTGTGATCTCTACAAACATGACTGTTTATGGAATTCAGAATGAGAATCTGAGAAAATTGAGACGTGGTACGACCGATGCAGATGTTAATTTCATTGAGGATAATTTACTTCATGATGTATATAATACGAAATATGCTCTTCAGCTGACTCATCCCTTTATCACAGGCCATGGGGTTACCTATCCGTCGGCGCTAGGTAGTCATATACAATCAGAAATTACGCTTGCACCTGCCTCCTAATTACTTGTCAGTGAAAATGGCAGTACAGCCGATTATAAAGTAACAAACATTCAGACGGAGTACTAAACACTTAAACATGACGTCCTTGCGAGAGATACAGCCGGGTATTATAACTATGATAAGAGTTTTCTGCACAAACATCTGCAGCACTTTAGAACAATCATTTTGAATGAATCGGACACGATTACAAATGAAAAATGTTTATGTGCCATGTCGTAGCACGAGAGGCATATTTACTCTGGGCAAAAAGGGCCCTGAAACGCTCAGTACAGCGCTCCCAGTCGGACAACACTTTGGGCTGGTTGCTAGTGACGACAGCAAACATTGTATCAATTTCATTTCAATAAAATATCGATCGAAATCTGCTCGCCTTCCGCACGTATTTTCAGGTAACGTCATGAATTTTTCCATAACAGCCCTATATACTGACTTTTGTAACATAAAATCAACGTATCTGTTGTTTTCTTCCACTCAACTGAATCAAAGACGGTTTGTTTAGTTTTTGTGATACTTTTATGTCTAAGCATATTTCGGCGCTCTTTGGACACGTTTGGCGCCATGCGATCCGCAGGTATGCAACACAACATTGTATCGATTTGCAGCAAAAGAATATCGATCGATAACGTTCACCACACGTTCACTGTGAAGACTTTACACCAGTTCACTTCAGTTTTGTGTTTTTTTACCAATTTACTGCAATTTCCATGGTTCATATTCACGCAAATTTTGTATAAAAGACAACAACCTGACAGCTGTTTGGTCTGTACAATTTAGGAGACACTTGCTGATTAATTTGCGTCAATTTCAGACCCTTGTGTGCAGATATAAACGCCATCAGATCGGCCATATTATTGACAGCAACAGTATATTTCAGTGATCAGAATAAATAGAATAGTAATAAACACATTTTACGATGAAATTCAAAAATCTAAAACGTTACGATTTTTGTTTATAAGTCAAAGGATCACCGTGCCACTTTTCATCATCATTAGTTCAAAATTGAAAAAAAATTAACCGACGAGAAGTGTGCAATGTATTCGGTCCATCGGACGCGCATAAACGCCGTTGTTTTTAATGGGAATCGAGCTTATTCGACACATTGTAAAATGAAAAATACATCTAAAAAAACCCACCGGACCAATTTTTTTATTTTGCTGTTATTTCTCACAATATTTGAGATTAAGCATCTCATGAAGGTTAATTACAATTCAATTGTTTTAGTTTTTTGATTTTCTCTCTTATATTTTATGAAATGACGAGTTTACGATCGTTTGTGTTGTTCGGCGTGTTTTCACCTATTTTTGCATAGAGTATTTTCGCTTTGGTAATTTAAGAATTCATTCATGAAATTATTGCCGAAATATCATTATTGACAAAGGAACATATAAAAAAATGGAATCTGCAACTCTTTCCTGAATATTTAGCTGTGCGGCTAGGAAATTCGGTGAAGTTTTCAACATTACGCGGATGACTGATTTGGCTCTCCTTACGCTCACTCAGCGTATGTGTGGCAAAAAGCTGTCACACGTTGAGTGAACAATATAGAGGCCTTTGTGTCCATAGTGATTAGTACTTCTCATCACTAGAGATCAGAAACATTCAGAAATGAATACCGAACTATTCTTTAATCCATCCGTTGAATCTGTTAATTTGATCATGATTGAGGGTATCGCAAATAAAATATATGCAAAGAAGGTGACTCTGAGACACTTTTGGTGGAAACATGTAGGTATCTTGCAGAAGATAAGGATTGGTACGAAATTTAATTGATGAAATCGATTATTTAAAGACTTGAAATTCGAAAAAAAAGATATATCAGTAAAGGGGAGTTGTACTGACGCCCGAAATGATAAAATATTTGCTCAGGTTTATGTTGTCAGTGATGTAATGGCCTCTGTTGAGAATGTTAGATTACAGTCTACCTAATTTAAAAGGAGTCTGCCACCCAATCGGCCGAGTTTCTGCCAGCCATTCGTTTGTGACAGGATCATAAAACTGTACATGTTTGATATCATTGGCCGTCATCATGATTTTAGTACGTCCTTCATTTCTAGTCTGACCGGCTCCATGTCCAAACTGTACAAAATGTGCAGACTCAGGCTCCTGTCTATTTCCAAACAGATCTGTATAATCTTTAAAGTTTAGATATCTACGAACACAAACAAAGTTGGGCTACAAGAGGCATAACTTTTCAAACGAATGCCGACTAATTCAAGAATAGGTTTTCCATTTTATTCATCTTTCAATTTACCTGACACTAGCATATTGTTGAGTCAGAAGTAGGGCAGATAATCCATCATGTCCGGCACTGAAACCGAGTTTGACTAAAACATCACTGCGCTTCTTCATATCTTTTGACAAGGTGCAGTCACCGATGATTATTAGGCTGTTAGTGCCGGCCCATACCTAATGTACAAAGGCTAGAGTATTATTCACAGCATCAAAGGGGGACAGGAAATACAAACACATTATCTTACGTGAATATGAATGTTTTATTATACGTTTTATTTTTCATGAATGTCGGACGATAAAAACTACGTATTCGATCTTTCGTAGGTACGGTCCAGGGAGGAGATTCGTCACATATTCTGTTTTTCCACATATTGTCAGCCAAGTTATAATCATGTTGAATGGCGGATGGAGCGGGGTAAAGCTCTCGCGTAAGCTAGTCATGACATTTTATCTACATACTGTACATAAATCCAATTAATATGGCTAAAGATAAGAAACCAATTTTGCCGAATTAACAGATGGGGTCCGCGCAGGCGGAAGCAGCATCTGTTACAGTAGTGCTTGTGTCAGCGATTGTGTTAGCGTCTGCGCCATCTGTGTGAGGTGGCTGCTTGTGCCACTGCACAGCATCCTTGGCATCCTTTTCTCCGTCGATTTGGAACTCTGGTTTATTGTTAGTACTTTCTTTGATTTCTGTATTTATAGATCCGTTCATCCTAAAGACCATGGTTTCTGTTGCACATTGCAAATCACTATTGTGACCAGCAATCGCTAGACCTACAAGAACGACCATTGCGGACGGCAAGAGAAGAAAAGTGGGTGAAATAGCCATATCAATTTCACACCCGTATTTGTTATTTTTTCTTGGTATCGCCGATAACTGACTAATTTGTCGGATTATGAATTTCATCTACGATGAGAACGACGAATTATTTTCTTACTTGCTGTGTGCTTCCAGTATCGCCTATTATAGTTCTACGGATATGTGCTTGTGCATTATGACTGCAATACATATCCTTCAAGGCTTTCATTGAGCCAGGCCAGACCGGCCTGTGCTGGACCAGAGTCTCCCTTTTGAGGGATAAAACTGGCCTACTAGCCCTTGCAACGCCGGTAACACTTGGAGGCTGTGCGTAAATCAGGGCTAACATTGCTGGTGAACTTCAAGTACGCTGCAACTGACAGTGGGTTAGGCCTTTGCAGTGCCAATCAGGCCAAAACTGCCCCTTCAGGTAAGGGGAACGTAGTCCACAACCCTACTAAAAGCATTTCCCTATTTTTTTGTCTTTTTCTGGCTCATTTTGTGGTCACGGTTTTTTTTCTACTTGCAAAGAAATTCTTATTCATAAAAAACGCCAACAGTAATACAGAACTGCCAAAAATGCTAGTAGGTGAGCAGTGTACTAATATCTAAGAGGAACCATATCTTAATTTTCTTTATTCTCCCCTATAAACCAGAGACAATTTTACTAACAGTAGTACACTATTAAAATCAGGTCTTGTAATGAGTAACTGTATACACCTAAGTTTTTGATATTAAGAACCAGAATTTAGATCTATCTGTTCAAGTGACGAAGTTTCTCTTGAAAGTCGACGAACAGGACTCAAATTCTATGACAATCGTTCTTTCTCATATGTTGCTGTAGCAGCAGCCGTAGCTCTCATACATTACGACGGAAAAAACCTGTTTTTTTCGTTGCACGACTCTGAGTTTTTCCGTTGCAACCCATATTCATATAAACACTAGACCAATGACAGCACAGATGAATGCATCTGTTTCCTTGTGGAAAAGACTTTCTAGTAAAGTACTTACATCAATCAAATCATAACTAAAGACCTGCTTCTTTGAGGAAGCATAGTCATGCGACACTTTGTAAAGTGCTAGAGAAATATTTCTATTTTCTTTGTCTAGAAAACTAAGGCGATTGTGCTCAGCTAACGTTTGAAGTTGTTCTAAAATAACGTTCAGGACCCGATCAACAAAATGTTACACTTAGTTTGGGTGTACTTGATAAGTGGAACGGCGTTTTTGTCCAATCACTGGCCGTGCTCGGTTTAGGCGTCAAATTCAAAATTCATTGTTATCAGTTCGTACATATTAATACACACACCCACTAACTCTTTAACTGGTAAAAGATCTCGCAGAATTTTTTTATAGAAAAAAAACTTTATATGTTTTCGCTGCTCAGTACTTCGTAATGCAATCGAGGAAGGCAGAAGATATACAGTGAGTTGCTTTCAAGCATTGGCATTAAGCGAAGTAGACATATTGTCTAAACTGAGGTGTTGCCAACACTTTCAGATGCAATTATCAGCTGAGCAGTATTTCAAGTCGATCACAGTGATATCAAATCTGCCAAAGTTGAACATTGTCTCACAGCAGGTCAGATGTAGTCAAAACAACTATACCTGAAAGCAAGTGATAAGACTTGGATAGTGTTTGGACACATGTTGTTGGGTAGTTCAGACTACGTCTGACCTCCTGCTTGACAATGTTTCAACTTTTGCAGAGTTTATTTGTTGTGATCGACTCATGTTACCGCTTAGCTGTTAATTGCACTGGACAGTGTCGGCAACACCTCGATTTAGACAATATGTCTATTTTGTCTAATGCCGATGCTTCACAGAAAACCACTGAAACATTTGTCCTGCCGACAGGCTCTCTATAATTTATTATATGAATATGAAAGAATATGAATACCACTTTCTTGATATTTGCCCACTGAACAACTCATAACAAATACAATACTTACAATGGAGATGCTTCTTGAAACAAATTATTACATATTTGTAAAATTTATGTGTTTATCTGTCTTGGAAATGTTTTTTCCAGAACTTTAAAGCCCATAAATATGCATTATCACTGGATCGTTGCTGTGTATTGTCACTTTTATAACGTAGTGTAAAATATGTATTCTCCTCTTTATGTAATTTGTTTACTTATCGCTATTCACTCATTTTGTAAGCGGCGCAAAATATCAGACCCAAGCCCCTTTGCATATGAGACGGTGGCCATGAGACACGAATAAAACGTATACGTTAACCTACGATTTACATCTGGTTATGCCTTTCCTTTTACTGATGTTTGCGGGTATATTGCGACTTACCTTTACAACTGCTTATATTTCTTTTTTAAAAACGGAGCAATATCTTTACCATGCGGTGGTAGTCGATTAAGGCCCGTTAGTGTATTATCATAAAAAATCAAGGGAAGAATTGCAGTATTTATATCTTCTCGAGCTCTTGCAACAAATGCTGTGAATTGAAATGCGGATGTCTGTTTGGGAAAAACACGTTATCTAAATTGGCGATAAGTCGGTCGAGGTACGGATTAGTTGGCGTCAATAAATATGAAAGGCTTGAAAGCATTTCAAAGATAATTTACGACAAATACTTTACGTACCAGCGGCTACGAATTGCTAATAAGTATTTCAATAAATATAGAAGTAAACACCCTATGCGAATGTCTGGCTCGAAAATAACAAGCAACCGCACTTGTCGGTAAGGTTTTCTCGATACAATTCAATGATGCCAACCCTTTAACACACAAAACCGTAAGTTCAAGACGGATGTGCATGTCGACAGTTTTGAATGCAATTATTTTATATGTAAATTTGATAAATCGAGTTTAAGGTCATTATAACAGGTTCAATATGAAACACTTAAAGGCGTTCCCCACCCGCTACCTTGTAATACAGTTGGTATTTTGCCATACATCAGGAGCTAGTCTAATGACAACTGTAATGTTCTAACGAGCAAGGTTTGGAGTGTAGCAAGATTTGTGGAGAGCACTGCAGATCTTATATCGTCGCTAGAGGCCATTCATATATTTCAAGCTGTTCGTCAGCTGTTCTTCTGACAAAGTTGTTATATTGGATAACTTATAGATACCAATGATGAAATGTCACGTTTGCTTATTTTCTATAACAGATGATTTTCACTATATCTTGTTTCCTTTACATTTGCCTTACAATGTATTTTATTTAGTGTAGAAAACGTGCTATTTTTATTTAAATGGCCTATAAAGCACCAGTTGCTTCATGAACGGATCGGCCGGCACAAACCATGTATATAGGCTAATATCCTCAAGGCGGAAAAAATCAGCGATACCGAATTAAGGGCTTTAACCCTCAAAAGAGTAAATAAACTACCGATCAAGTAGGACAAAATATCGCAATGTTTACGAATTTAACCACCCAAAGTTTCTGATATGACTTACAGTTCAAGTTACAGTTTAGTTCAGTTCAAGCGTTGAAGACATTATTGACACTTTCAGTCAATGCCTGAAGAATAAATGTTCACGATTTCACTAGCCGCTTGGCGTTTTAGGCCTCAATAAAAACTATTGAATGAATCGATTGTTCTACGTCTCCTTTATTGTATCACATCTTTTTTACTATGTGGTCCCCTCTAAATGTATGCTTCGGCTGGATATGCCTTTTTTCACCAAACAACCAGATTTCGGGAGGTTCTCTACATGTTACCGAATTAATGGCTTATGACTCCCAGAGAGTAAATAAACTAGTGATCAAGTAGAACAAAAAATCACAATTATTGTGAAAATGACACCACCCGACGTTTCTTACCTGACTTACAATTCAAGTCCTGTGTCAAAGACAGGATTGACACCTGATGAATGCCTGATGAATAGATGTCACTATTTCACCTGCCGCTTGGCTTTTTATATCTCGCTAAACACTATTCAATGGATCATTTGTTCTACGTTTTCGCTATTGTTTCACTTCTCGTTACTATTTGCTCCGCCCTGAATGTTTGCTTCGGTGGGACATGCATTTGTTCTCACCAAACAACCATAAGTTGAAAGGTTCT
>LD343748.1:411863-422817 GCA_001465055.1 Ptychodera flava | reverse complement strand
TCGCTACCCAAAATCTCATTTGCATAAATGAATCGTGCCTCATATCATGCAATAATTGGTCTACGGAATGGTGAACTAAGTGTGGGGCTGTTGGTTGGATGGTATATTTTTTCAAGAATACGGACATTTGGTATCTTTTAACTGTTGACTTAATATTTTCTCGTTTATCAAGGATTATTGCGTTGCGTGCTCCAGTAGGTAACAAATGTCCAAAAGAAGTCTTTAAAGGGCATTCCGTCAGTTGTAACTTTTTATAGCGTTTCCACGATTTCTATTCTGTTCGTAACGTTTCATTTTCTTGTCAACACATTGCCTTTACACATGTAATGTTCGATTTTATAGCTGACGACTGAACTCATTTTATTTTAGATTTGAGTTCCTATATCGACAGTGACATTGGATGTCTTAGATGATAAGTTGTGATTGCAGTGTGTTGTATTCATCTGTAATTCAAAAACGTTTAGTAATGCTACAAACGCACCTGAGCTTGTGACTTACGAAACCAAATCACCTACTCACAGAAGTTAGCGGTCACAACCATTCCAAATGAAAGTGGTTTAAGGTAGCGGTAAAGGCTATTTTTGCACCAATTCTTTTCAGAGTTAATGTCAAGTATCAAGTGTTAGAATCAAGATATTTAGTTCAAATTTTCAGGATAACTCCCTTAGTTAATACTTTCTCCAATGAATATAAAAATTGTATATTTGTAGCCATGATTTTGAAATACGACACCAATCAATATTAAAATTTAATTTTTCATATTTTTTCACATATTTGAATTTAATAATAATTGGATAGTATTAATATTACCAAATTAGTTATAAATATGTTGACACTATTAATTGTAAGATTTGTACGGCAGGATTTGTAGATAAAATTTGTTTTATGATTTTACATGGGTTTACATATAAAAAAATTATTAAAAATTTTTTTCAAATTTCAAAATGTGATTTTTCAAAAAGTACTTCAAATACAGGAAAATTGTGCTGTAAAAATCTTATCTGTAATCTTGTTAATGGGCTGTAAAAATTCCATGTCCATATCTCATTTCAAAGGTTGGATTAAATTGGTATAAAATTATGTACGAAAACTGTTATTCTGTCAAAAATGTTGAAAACAAGCCATATTTGCACCCCTCTTTTGGAGTCACAGAGCTGTCTTTTTGGTTAATCTTACTTTTGACACCTCTTTGACACTCAAAGAATCTAGAAATGCATTTACAATAGCAGTCACACATTCTGAATGCAAGCACTGCCTTGTCAAACTTTCCTGAAAAACAGTAAAAAATTACTTTCCCTTTTCAAACATTTTTTAACAGCTAGGGGACCTCTACCATAGTTAATACACTAAGGACTCCCCAACTTCTTCTTATTTGGTCAGTTTTTCAGAAGTTTCAACAGGCTATAACTCTGCAATGCCTTTGTGCCCAAATGTCTAGTTTTTTTATTCCACAGAGAATGTTGACTACTTTTATGTTTTAATAGTTTTATTGAAGTTTATTACTGACGCTCTAGCCTTTACCGCCACCTTAATAACCGAGCTGATTTTGCAACATCGATGGCGACCCCTCCATATAGCTGGAGTTCAATAAAGCAAGTACACACACACTACCTGTAACTAGACATTGCTAAACTAATTTAACAATGTACTTAGCTCGGTTATTGAACAACGCTGCTACAAGGACGGAGATAATGCCAGCAGTTTTGACTGTGACGTCTTTGCCTGGTACATTGTGAGTTCGAATCCGGTCATGAATTACTTAATCCACTTGAGGACAGTGGCATCGATCATAATTTTGTTTGCCTACGGGCTAAAATGGAATGTTCGTTCAGCGCATGCTTGTCGCAATATGATGGAAAATGGACAAACCATTCGGGTTAGAGCTACATGTATATACGGTGTGGGTAGCTACTTGTTGTGATTATGCAGGCTTACGAAGGATACTATTATTCAAACTTTAGGGGATTTTTTGTTACTGGTAAATATTTAAGTCTTTTCTAATCCAATCTGATCATCTGAAGCGTCGCAAACAATAAAATTAGTTACTGTATTTTCGAATTCCAACTTACAAATCATGATGTTATTCAGGTAGCAAAGAAATCGGGGATCAAAATCACTAGGATACTTTCCCGATGGGTGGAGCAATAAACAAGGTCAGATTTTAATAATTTGTATTTGTAATGATGACGGCCTAATTTATGATAAGTGTAACAGGGATTTGCACAAAAGCTCATGGCAACTCAATCCCTTTATTTTTATTTTCAGAGATTGACAACTGTTTGGATGATTCTTGCAAGAAAGGCACATCTGCACTGCGTAAAAGTCCTATTATATTTATAATACTAGCATTGACAATCATCTATATTTTAGGTAAATAGAGGTTGTTCATGATCAAAAGAAAAGCAGACTGGCAATGGGTATTGTTAAAGGTGTGAATCATTTAGGTAAGCCCTCCATGTTCGCCTCGCCTCAAGTAGCTCTCGCCTGTCTTTTCCTAAGAGAGCCGACCAGATCCCCTCTGGGAGTTTCCATATTTTCGCCAATTTTTAAGTGAACGTATAATCGGCAAAGTTTGTGTTGTTGTTGTCGTGTGGAGCTGAGCGGAATTGGTGTGCAAAAACAGGAAAGATTAAAGCTTTGGGAAAGTGAGTTTTACCACTTTAAAAATTTTCTCTCACATTTTTATGAATATATAATGAGTGTGTTTGAACCAAATTTGCAAGTCTGGTTAACTATATGGTTTTACTCAATGGTTTACGGTCAGTCATATTGTCTTTTACTACTTGGTCACGGAAGGACGTGTTTACAAAACTGCTGGCATGTTATATTTTGATTGTCGTGAAGCAGTCTTCCTGCTATGAGAGCTCACAAAGTTAGTATAGCTGCTACGCGACTAGCAGAACAATGCCACCTAGTCGTATTTTTCGCATAATCTCTTACAATTATCAACCACAAACAAAGTCTCCACAACGTCTAACACCTGTGAAGCTCAGTTTGATATGAAAAGGCAATAGACTACCGAGACGACCATGAAACAAAGGCATGCCATGTTACTAGATTGTCTTTCTATTTGTCTAGACCGAATTGCATACCATAATTTCGGGGATGCTACTTGAACTTTGACCTCAGCACTTGACCTTTGACCTAAGCATATTCCTGCAATCATCGTTTATGCACAGATCAAATGCTGGGCTTAAAATAAAGCTAGCGGTCCTACTTTTGGTAAATAAAGATAACTATTGTAGCAACGTTTATTGACAATATGTCACGTGACCTCGATAACCTTTGACCTCAAATATTCGTTTACGCCAATAACACATTATCCACAAGTGCTACACCCTTCATATTTGGTATGATGGGAGACCTTATGACACCACACCCTGTACCTCATCAATTATGCATATATCTAATTCTGATGTAGCCAAGAGAGCCAGAGGTTTGATTTTGGTACACAGTGATAATTATGGGATAAAATTTTTGTGAGACCTCGATGACCTTTGACTAAGATATACGTATATGTCTTTAACTTATTATCCAAAAGTGCTACACTCTTCATATTTGGTTTGATTGAAGACCTTATGACGCAACATTCTTTACCACATTAGATATGCGCATATCCAATTCTCGGCAAGCCAATACAGTCTGATTTTGGTGTATAGGGAAATCTATAGGACGCAATTTATTTGACTGAATGTCACGTGACCTTGATGACCTTTGACCTCAAATATACGTATACGCCCACAAGGTCATTATCCACAAATGCTACACCTTTCATATTTGGTATGATGGGATACCTTATGATGCCTCATCTGAGAGCTCAGTAAAAAGCTCTGTGCTTTTCCTATTACTACATCGATTGGAACTACCTGACTGATCGCGCGGGCTCCTAGATCTATGAAACTTTGAGTGATGGTATCACTTACAAGAGAAGTGTATTTCGCTTCATACATTTTGAAGGCTTTAATTACCGTATCATCCCCCCATTTTTTCATGTCTCCAACTGAAATCTCCTTGCCAAAAAATAACCTGCTTTGACCACTTGCGATGACACAGTATTTTTTCACACTTCGTCTCCATTATGGATCAGGCGTCCTACGCTGCGGTTGGTGCTCGTTCCGAAGGCGCTGTTGATGTATTTGCTGCTGCCGATAACTTTATTAAATTCTCCATTGTTTGCAGTATGTTATCTATTCTTAGTGAAAAATAAAAAATTCGTTTAAACCTGAATCCAAAATATAGTATTAACATAGTCTGGTATATGACGAGCCCTAACGGAATGGTTCCGAAGGTAAAATATGGAATATGAAAATTCTCCTCCATTAAAATCTATCTGTATATACTACTACACATATAATTATGAGTACAGACACATTCCCGGTTGCTTTTCAACTGAATAAAAAAACATATACCGACAGTACAGCATGCTGATATTCCTTCCAAACCAAACGACATAAAACCTATTCTCATGGACTTAGAAATATATGTAATGCCGACAGACAAATTTACTTTTCATCCCCGGGATATATTTAAAGATAACGTAATCACTCATCGAACAGCTAAAGAAAGTAATATATGGCTGGGTGGCCCGCACATGAAATACTGGGACCAGCAATTAAATTTTGCCGTATGGTGCAGCACTACTGGTTGTGGTATATCATTCGCCCATCTCATGGACAGCAAATTTCCACCCCAAATACGTTCATTCTGTCGTTTTCATGTATACTTTACAGTACGTCGGATCCTTCACAAAATGGAGGTTGCACTTCCATACGATACTGGAGGGGTCTTCAAAGCCGGCGACAATCTGTACAATCTCGTAAAATATGAACTTCTCTGTACAGAATTTGGAAATATAAGTCCCACGAAGTCTGACTTTCGATATTGCCAAGGCCAAAACTCAGGTCTTGGCTATGGTTATGAATATTACACTAATCGCAGTCCCGTTCGTCAGCCTGACGCTGTATACAATGGTCATGACTTTTTCCTGTCTGCCGACGGAGGCGTTTATTATACACATACAATATTTGGAAAGAAAATACATATACTGCCTGACAAAGACCGACCACACTATTATTTCTTCCGAAATGATGGATTGGAGGGACAATACAATAGTTTCATCCCTCTGAAGGGAGACATGGGACTAACAAAGGCTGGTCTCGCCCGCCTCAATGAAAGCCTTGAAGCCTACGTATTTTGCATACTTGGCGCGCAAGCAAATATTCGCAGTACCATAGTGGGCGATACTGGCAGTGCATGGGTATATACAAAGATGAACTAACATTCTTACGGCAAGATGCTAGCGGTAATGCACATAAAATACAAGCTTTTGAAAATAAAATCGAAAAGTGGAACAATCTAAACCCCAAATATAGAGCTATTAATGAAGAATTAAGGATTGCGAATATGCATATTAGCGAGCTTAACAATGAAAAAGTTAAAATAAGGCTAGAGAAAAGAGAAGTTGAAAAACATTTCAAGGAAATTCCTGAAACTCACACCCAAGCAAAAGAAAAAGGCGAAAAACTACTAGCTGAACTCATAACAAGAGAAGATAAAATTGTTGATTGAATTGAATATGAACATGATAAGATCAGTGAGGCACGTGAAAGTCTGGCTACGACTAGGTCTCTTCGTGATGTAATTTCCGATCCAGAATTGTCACTCAGGCTAAAGTTGACAGAGTTATTTAAACGTAATGGTATAACAATCGCTGCATTACTGCCCTTGGAATGACAATATCAACAATTGCCTTGGCTGTGACTAAAGGAGGATGGTCAGTAGGAACTGGCGGCTCTGGAGCTAACAATGGTTCAGGCCCGCCAAAAGTATATACAAAAGCAAAAGAAATTGTAAAGCAATTTGGTGAGTGGTTAAAAACATTGGCTGCAAAAAGTGCTGCTGCAATACCAGGTTTAATCGGCTACCTTGTTAGTTTTCTATTAAAAACAGCAGGATCGGTTGTTGGGTTCGTTGGAGAACAGCTATGGATATTTTTAACTAGTTTAACATTAGTCATTATAAATAAAATTATGTATTCATATATGACCCCGAATGTTTGGTGAAAAGAATATTGCAAAGTTTCTTTCTAAAAATAAAGACCTCTTTGGTTTCTCTGTTCAATTGGAATGGTGTAAACTCCGACGGGTAAATCGACATATCTTTCGAGCAAATCCAGGTGTCTGACTCAAAGATGATAATCTGTATCATAACATATTAGCTTTTGTGAAGGAATGTCAAAAGACTTACTTCTTTAAGCGACTAGAATTCATAAACGTATTCCAAGAGGCAGATGATGATCAGGAGGTTCAACATAAACAAGAATATTGGGTTCTTCGACTTATTCGCGACACAGGTAATCGATTTATCTTTCAGTTAGATGGAAATATTTATGTGAAGATGTGATTTATTTTGAATTTTTTCTTCTACGTTACTATATACAATACACGAAGTGAAAAGATGTGATTTATTTTGATTTTTTCTTCTATGTTACTATGTACAATACACGAAGTGAAAAGATGTGATTCATTTTCTTTTTAACTGTATTTTTTTTATTCTGAGTTACTATATACATTACACGAAAATGGGATACAATAGATCATTATTACCGAATTTCAGCAACCGAACACCACAGGGGACAAAGGCAGAAAGGACCCATCATGTGGTTGCTCATAATCCAAGTGAGGCAGATCCAGGTCAGACGCTTATCATACGGTGTCCACAAGCTAGAAAGTGGAGTAGTACTAGTTCCAGATACTTTCGACCTGGTTTTTGATTTCGAAGTAATGGGACATGAAGATAACCGAGTAGTACAAAATGTTGCAAAAAATATAATCGAGCATATGGTCCTCACATTTGAGGGGCAGGTACTTCTCAATTTGAATAAATATAACCTTATTGAATGTTATCGCGATCTCTTCAAACATAAAAAGGAGAGAACGAACATGACACTGTACGGAATTCAGAACGAAAATCTAAGAAAATTGAGAAGTGGCGCAGCCGATGCAGACCCCGCCGTTGTGGACGATCATTTACTTTTCAACACATATAAAACAAAATATGCTATTGGTCTGACTCATCCCCTCATAACAGGTCACAGAGTTGCATATTCATCAGCGTTAGGGAGTCATATTGAATGGGAAATTACACTTGCACCTGCCACCAAATTACTTGTCAGTAATCATACTGTTACACCCAATTATAAATTAAAAAACATTGATATGGCATATGAATCAATCACGGATCCTACCCTCGTGATGAATACTGCTGGATATTACAACAGTGGGAAAAGTTTTCTCTACGAGTATTTACATTATTTTAGAACAATTCAAAGAATTCAAAGAATCAACCATGGTTATCAATGAAAACATTAATGTACCACGACGTAGCATGAGAGGTATCGTGATACTCTTCACTAAAAATCAGAATCATTCATAACTGAATAATGAACTTTTCTTTAATCCATCCATTGAATCTGTGTCTGTAATGATTGAAGGTATTGCGAACAAAATATACGCTCAGAAGATGTTACAAAGACAATTTTGGACAGAAACACGATGGTATTTTGCTGAAGATCGGGACTGGTGTGAAATTGATATGGATGAGGTCGATTATTTGAAGAATAATTTCTGTCTGTTTATCGATCTGCGTAGTTTTAAATATATTGAATTTCATGGAAATGGTTTAAAAGTAATGAACACAAAAGATGGTATACAACTTGAAATAATAAAAATGGATACATCAGTGGAGGGTGTCGATGCTCACGATGATAATATATTTGCTCATGTTTATGTTATCAATGTTGCAATGGTCTCCATTGAGAATGGTAGATTAAAGTCTATACTATTTTAATGGAAATGAAAATTGTCTCCGAAGGGACTCCCAAATTCAGAAAAAAACTCCATAGAAATTTTTCATGAAAACTGTAGAATATCAGACCTCCATCATGACATCATGGACTGCTAAGCAACATTCGAAGGTATTGCAAAAGCCCTACCGGAACGGTATTGCGCAAGACACGGTGAAGAGACTCCATAGGGGAAAATACTAACATAAGTGTTAATGGCTAACGATGACTCCGTAGGAATAAATACTAACGTAAGTGAAAATTCATATCTATATACTTACAACACAGCCAGAAGACGTTTCGAAGGGCTAACACATGTACCAGAATTTTATACTTACATCACAGCCAGAATAGAGTCCGTCCGTAGGAGAAAATGAGGACAAATGGATTCCCTTCCGTCCCGATAGTAGAAGGCTGTTGTAATGTGAATGTTGCAATACCCGATAGGGAATTCCCTTCTGAGTCATATATAGGTCAATGCACCATCTGCTGTATATGATTCACTGCCTATGCTTGCACAATCTGCTACACGCATACCATTTATGTGTCACTGCGTTCCGTTGCTATGGATGTGCAGTAGGGAGGGAATTTCCTTCCCTCCCTGTAGTTATTTTGAATAAAATGGTGAAAAAAAATTATCACATATGACCACACAGTTCTTACTACTTCAGTCGTCCAAGTTGTAAGAATGTAGAAATTATGAATCTGGAGCAATGGAATTGCATTAATGTTGAGTGGCAATATGTCGCATACTTTCGCTGATGCATCATCAAGAAGACTGGTCATATGGCAGCAAAAGTCCATTGACCCTCGGAGAGGAATCGTCACGGGTATGAACTGAGTTGAATCTTCGAGGAATCTTCTCAATGGTCCACATCCATAACTTCCATTCCTGAGTTTAAAGGGACAAAGTCGGCCATTTTTCATGAATTTTGTTTTATACGAGATACTACTTATATTGTTTGACATGTTGAAAGATACTGAATAAATGGGTGAACATGCATATATACGACCCCGGTTTTCAACACGATACATGAAACTATCGCGAAAGTGAATTAATGGCGTGACCATTAATTCATTTTCACGATGGTGTCATTCAATTTGTCTAAAAACTGGGATCGAATATATGCATGGTCATCCATCCATTCATTCAGTATCTTTCAACACGTCAAACAATATATCTCGTATCAAACAAAATTCATGAAAAATGGCCGATTTTGTCCCTTTAAAGTAGTACGCACCTCAAAGGTAAAAGGCCTACACTTTTGCTCAAACTTTTCTAGTCCGGATGATCTGTACCCTAAGCACATTTTATCTTTTGGTAGAAAAAAATGAGTTTTTTTTGCCGCATTAATTATTGGACTTCAAAGGGGATGAAAACGAAACAACTGACATCATGGCACATTTTCATCAATTCTTGTGATTGGTTCTTACTAAGTCGAAGATGATCTCACCAATAGTTTAGCTAAATAGATACTTAACATTTTGATGAACATGCTCCTCCTCGCTTCAGACGATTCAGACTTCATTTGGTTCATACATGTCGACAAATACCACAAAGAGCAAAATCTTTTACAGCTTCTTCTTCGAGGTAAGTGTGAAACTTAGAGCAGAGTGTCTGTCGGTGAATACAGATAGAAGTGTTGTCATCTGACAGACACTATTTCCTGCATAGAAAGGTTAAGAGCGATTAAAATTTCACAACTCTATGCAAAATTGATTTCACGTCACTGATAATAAAGTTATCTAATTATGAAAATATATATACATATTTTATATAACAACAAATGTTGTTGATTCGTTTTATTTCTGAATATATAACCACTAGTGATAATTGTTATCCGAACAAACTATCGGCGTACTACTAAAAGTTATGATCTCGGTTGGCAAGGTCGGTTATATCATTACTACAAATCGAATGTACGAATGATAGTAAAGACACACTGTCGGTGAAGTTCATTTTGATTTTCATTGTCTACATGGAGTGGAGAATAACAGCGAAGGTTTGTCCTGACCATCGCCTATGGAATTGAGTGTAAGCGACCGCAACCTCGACAGGGTCTCATCGCAAAGACCTTTGACCGGAGTAGTGCATTGCAAAAAAATTGACTATGTCTGCCATTTTAGCGTCATGCTCATGATACAAAAATCAAATCCGAGTAAATTAACTTCAGAGGACAAAGTGTGAAATAATTGACCCCATGATAGAAAATGATGCGGCGATTACAAATTCATAGTTTATTGTGATCTACTTCTTTGCGTGTTTTCAACTCTGTCTTTTCCTATCAGTAGATACTTTAGAGTGTTGAGACTTTCTCAAATCTGCAAACAGAAAACAAGGCCGCCGTATTTTATCCAAAAAGAATCGGATTTAAATAGTTTTATATTGTATATGGCGACGTGGATAACCATTACAGTACTTCGAAAATTTTGACATCGACGCATTTATAGTTATTAACACGATTGAAACCAATTTGGAATAATTGGATGGTGAAGTAATGTCTATTAAATCTACAAATGTTATCTCATCTGCTTTTCTTTTTGTATTTGACACTTGTTTTTATGAGTAATTTGCATTATTGCCACATTCAGCTATATGGCACCAAACACTTTTGAGAAATTTGCAAAATATGAAAATCCAATTATCCCAAGTTAGTTCCAATTGTGTTTATTGGATGGCGTACGCTCAATCATTTATTTTCATGCAAAGTTTATATTAAGTTTGGCAATTGATTAATATTTTTTGGTTAGCCGACTACTCACCGTCCGTTGATTGACCACCTTGAAGGTAGCCAATCGAGAATGACTCGACTTTCAAAATTATCTGTAAACTATGAGAGTGGTGAATTCTGCATCAGAGAAAGAGAACATAAATAACCTTTGAAAGTCGCACTTGCACTTGCAATAACTTTGTTCTTCTTGACAGTGGTGAATGTAACTACAAGTCTACTCTATTGACGATGTCGAACCATATATTGTTAGTTTGTAGGTTTTATATTGTGCAGTGAAATAATCGCAATCATACCAATCCATAATCCAATGACAGTAGGTCGGAATTCGCAAGACAATAGTTGTAAACATAGACACAAAACAGCACAGAACAGACAGTAA
>LD343748.1:372682-393612 GCA_001465055.1 Ptychodera flava | reverse complement strand
ACTGAACGGTCCCTTAAAAAGTATCCTGGGGATACTCATTAGCGAATATTATCTATTTTGAAGGTCTGGGGAAAAAACTTTTACAGCATGCACACAGCAAAACGACATGCGTAACTTGATAGTATCCTTGCCTAAAATTTGAGTATGACTTCCGTGCAAAACAGTGAGATTATAGCCTCCTTCCAGTCCGTGGTTCGGGTAACCAGACGTGATGTACTTCACTGTGTTGGTGTAGTGTGGTTGCGAGTACACCTTTTGTATGAACGTTGACCTAAAATATTTTTCGAAAGAGATTTGTATGCATCGACAATGATATGTAGCAATTCGCTGTACAGTAATAGTTTCCTATAATCAACAAGCTGTCAGCTAGAACACTTAACTGTGTGTTTTGACCATCTCATGGAGGTGATGTCCAACTGTACCTGTCTGCCTTTGTATTACAAGATCCTCCCCATTGCGAAGAGAAATTTAGGATTAAGTGAGAAGTAAGACGACCCTGACGTGAAGTCGGTCGATATGTAGCGACAACCAGTGCATATTGTGGACAAACTAATCCGAAATAAATATTCAAACTGATTAGACATTCAAATGTTTTCATTAAGGTATGACTCGATTCAAGGGAGTACCGTTGTTACTTCAAAATGTTGATAAGTGAAGGAACGTTTTCGAATTTCCTTTGCATCATCGCTAAAAATTAGTTGAAAGCTTTTGGAGGACGGACATCTGCATATTCGTATATTATACATATTTTACGTCAGCAAAGTCCTGCACTTCACAAATTACACAATAGCTACTTTGTGAGACAATTTTACTGAAGTCCCTCATAAAAACGTTTGAATTGCGTTATTTTTTGCGATCGACCACACGTACGTTTGTTGAGGGAAATAACTTGACCATGTTATGCTATTCTGTAGTTGTCGACGTTTTCACCAATCAAGATATTCCCTGTCGATTTCTAAATGGATGGGCATAGAATCATTCGGAAGGGAACGAGAGGTCGAGTAATATGTTTGTACGGTTTGCGGCAGAAAAGCTCCATGTTGTTTCTAGGGTTGTAATCTATAATAAGCCGTCTGTTCTGACAAGGAATGTGATTCGGTCATGTTAGTTTGGAAAGTCGATGGCAGTGGAAAACTCCTCAATTTTTGAGAGAAGTGATTGCGGAGCCATTGGCTGGGAGAAGGGAAGTTGACAGCTTTTGTGGCAGGAAGAGGTAAACATGGATTTGAGGTGGGGATTTTTTTTTCAAGTCGGCTGATCCATCATTAAGATAGAAAGAGGGGTGAGGAATGAAAACCACTCCGTGAACCACTAAAATCTTGCAGTAGACGAGGGGATTCAACCTTGACGACTGAATCCAACCCTGTGCCCTACAAAACCCTATGGTTGCACTATATTGTCTCTTGACAGCACGCAGGCGCTTTTCTCAAAATGGCGACGCCTGCTTTCGACGCAAATTTCAAGGTGACATTGCAATATTATGCCTAAAATATGCCTCATCCAATGACACAAGTTAGTTCAAGAAATATTCTCGTTTCTTTTTAAAAATTCTGTTTTGCTGTAAAGAAAATAAGATAAGCCGTGTGTAGAGAAGGACCAATATCTCCTTATCCCAGTGGCTGTGTTTTCACCGGGTTGAAAGTTCGGAAATGTCGTTAAAATATTTTCTTGGTTGTTTTATGTCGGCTTTTTTTCGTTTGCACATGGTAAATAGTAAAACATTTCCATTATAACTATCAATAATATGCACATAAATAACTGAAAATCGTTTCACTTTTCCAGAATGTGACCGTCCCGAGAGAAAGGTTGAACTTGGGAGACCTCCCGTCTTAGACCCTGATATGTCCTCCTATGTCGCCAACACGGTCGTTACATTTACATGTAGCAACACAGATGACGTACCAACTGGACCACCAAGTGTGACTTGTAGAAGCGATGGCACGTGGGATCCCCCTACTATACCAAATTGCTTACGTAGGTTCTTTTTAAGTTGGTCTTGATTATGAACGAGAAACACAAAGATTATTGTTCAATATTGCCAACATCAGCTTCAGAGACAATACTGAATTATAGAATAAACAACATCAATGAATCGACTGTATTTTTCTTTTCTCTGTATTTCGTATGACTGCTTTCGTTTATCAGAAAGATGCGATGATCCAGGTGACCCAATAAATGGACATAAACTTGGTACTCCGACCTTTGACCCATATACGTCAGTCACCTTTGCTTGCGACGGCGACACCGATACCCTTGTTGGGGCTGACACATTGACTTGCGATGATGGCGTTTGGGATAACGATATACCGACATGCCTCAGTAAGTATTATGCCTGCAGAGCAGTAACATGGACTATATGGTAGCATACTATAGATATAGGGGGAAAGGTGTGGCATTGGTCATGTTTGTGATGCAGTATGCCTTGTGTAATGTTATAAGATAAAACAACATCAGCCTCTCAGTTTAATTATATCGTTCACATGTCCCGCAGCAGCCAAAACTTAATTCAGAAAATATTTGTTTGCAAATGTTTTTGTTGATAGAGTAAAGTTTTGTCGAAGACAAATAACAGTTATATTTTAACTTTATATAGTTAGGGATGGACCATTAGACCTTGGGAGGGGGGTGTTCACAATGAAATTGTGAATTTTTTTTTTTACTATTGTAAATTTCTGAATTTTTCTTTCCAATTGAGATTAGCTGTGCAAATTTTTTTTTCAGAGTCAATTTTCAGATTTATAATTTTTTTTTAGTTCGTCGCTGTCTGAAGATAAAGAGGGCAAAGATGTGGTGCCAAGCACCACAAGCGGGCACACAAGCGGTCATGGGGGAGGTCAGGAGAGGGGTGTCCCCCTGCTGCTGTTGGAGCTTTTGAAAAATAGAGATTAAAATGGTGTTATTTGGTGGCACTTGGGGAGTATTTTTGCGGGGGGGAGGTCAGGAGGGGGGTGCCCCCCTCCTGCTGTTGGAGCTTTTGAAAAATAGAGATAAAAATGGTGTTATTTGGTGGCACTTTAGGAGCATTTTTTTCGGATTACACATCTCCCTCTGAAACATGGTCTTCTTGCTCCTCAGTAGCTTCCTATAGTTTTGAAAATTGACTATTTTGGTTTCCTGGCTTCCCTTTCTACTGCGTGGTGAAATGCCTACATTCACCCCACCAAACATCATGCATATCTCATGATTTACAATCGATTTTGACAAGCTGAGAAGCTGAAATAAGCTGAATAATATAGTGAAATTTGCATATTTGTGTTTTTAGAGCAATTGTTGCCCTTTTTTGATCAAAACATCTATTTCTCTGTAGCAGCATGTCCAAATTGATTGGATGTGCATAGATGTGTTGAAATTTCAATATTTGTCTTTTTAGGGCAATTTATGCCATTCATGGTCAAAAAACCTGTATTCTCTGAAAGAGCTTGTCCAATTTCTTTGAAATTTGCTACACAAAAACGATTATTCATGCAGATTTATTCAGTATCCGCTATCGAGACACTTTCAAAGTTCAACCCTTTTGTGTGTTTTTGTGTTGGGATTTGTTGGATAGATGGCATTCTACGTAGTGTGTTGTTGAATGTTAAAACATGTGTTGCTGTTGTTTTTTGAGGCTGTTTTTTGAGAAAAAAGAATTGAAAATGCCTTTTTAAAAGCAAAATAATACATAATGACTTGATATGTTGTTTTATCATTATTGACGTGTTTCTACTTGTTCACCCATTCTTGCATTCATCATTGCAATAAAATGCTGTGAAAAAAATGAAACTGATGTGGCCTGCATCTGTTTACCTTGATCTTAAAAGGCAAATACAACTTTCTGTCTTGACAACCATACCATAGTTTCAATGTTTTACCTAGTGTGCCTGCTCGGTTGGTACGCAGGAAACAAGTAGAAAACAGGCTCTATAATTTCATAATTTTCAAGTGATCAGAATACAAAAGTCCTGAAAAGATAAGATAATCACAACTTCCAGTATAAGGGATACAGTCACTCTAAATGTATAAAATAAAAATTAAAAATGTGCCTGGAGGATGTACTAAAAAATACAGAAAGTTGCTTTCTGTCGGTAAAATCTAAAAAAAATTCAAAATTTTAAAGACTTTTGCAGATTTTTTTTACGCCTTTGTCTTCTTATTTATTTTTTTTTTATTTTGCAAACTAGTTTGAAGATATTTTTTTTCCTAACTTTCTGCTCTGAAATTTTTTTTTTCTGTTTTTGACCACCCCCTCCCAAGATCTAATGGTCCGTCCCTTATATGACCATGCGGATCCTAGATGCGATACATTCAGCCAATCAGACACTTCAATGACTTTCTACAATCACTGGACTAGAATCTCCCGCCAAAATGTTTCTCCTTTGGTTTTCTATCACGTTCGTTGCAAGCATGTTTAGTTTGCTACATTTCTAGTCTTGTTCAGTTCTTTCCCTCGCACCGTCTGTGCAGCAAAAAAACCTAGTGAGTTCATTGCAAATACACGATTGTCGTTGCTTCTTTACGAAGTCAGACTTAGCAACCTTGATCATGCATAAAACCCCATCCCCACAAGTTTTATGGTATCAAAGGACGTGGAAGGACAGAAAACGTTTCGTCGACGAGAGGAGAATTTTTTCTCTCTATCAGCGGTAAACACGGAAAATGGGTAGGCATTTTAGCAGTTTGTGGGGTTTACCTATTAGTATAACAGAATGAGGGCATACTCGGGAAGTTATCGTGGCTAGAGTAGAAAGAGAGATGAAAATTTTACCTCTGAATTCCTAATGCCTTCAAAATAGTTGATTGGCTGCCCCTGACAGCCACTCGAAAAATAATTTTGACCGTGCAAATCAATCTTTACACTTTGAATAGCAACACCTAGAATGTAGTACAATGATATAAAATATTTTATATGATATTCTTAAATCCTGCAAACTTCACTCGTTCCATCTGCCATGCTTTTTGTTATTCAAGACAAGACAGAATATAGAATGTTAGACGTAGCCCCTCCAGCCTGACGCAAATTTACAACTTCAAGTATTCTAATTTGTCAGCATAATCACTGCTAATGTTCTTGATGATGCTAGTGGTGATGCATGATGATGTTGTTGTTGTTGTTATTATTATTATTATTATTATTATTATTATTATTATTAGTAGTAGTAGTAGTAGTAGTAGTAGTAGTAGTAGTAGTAGTATTGTTGTTGTTGTTTTTGTTTTTGTTTTGTTTTTGTTTTTGTTGCTGCTGCTGCTGCTGTTGATGACAATGATGATGACGATAATTATGTTATTCTTGTTGTTGATTATAATGATGATGATGATATTTGCAACTTATCATTATTATTATTATTATTATTATTATTAGTCATATTATTGTTGTAGTTGTTGTTGATGACGATGATGTTGTTGTTGTTGTTGTTGATGATGATGATAATGATGACGATGTTAGCGATTTGTGTTCATTAGTGGTTAATGAATATTGAACCATCATGAACGCTAACGTTATCATTTTGTCACGTGATAGGAGCAAGTCGTTGTCCAAAACGGAGTCATATAGTATCAATCTTTTCACATGCAGCTTTTGTTGGGGCAAGCATGGCATTACTCACTTCGTAAGTTGGTTCCCTTTATGTTGCATTGACTTGCAACTTTACCTGATCGATATCACCTGACCCCTTGTAGAGACATAAATGTTAATTTCTCACTCGTTTTGTTGATGATTTATAAGGTGGTTGCGATGACCCCGGTAGCCCTGGCAACGGTATGCAGAGTGCTACGAATACGTCTCTGTATCACAATGGAGTGATTGGATTCAGCTGTAACGCAGGATATCAGCTAATTGGTGCCGTCAGCGTACACTGTAATAACGGAACCTGGAGTGATTTAGTGCCACAATGTGATGGTGGGATGACAGATTCTAATCATTTTCTAATTTTCAAACATTTCTGCAAATATTCATTATTTCATTGAAACTTTACACTTTGAAGTTTTTTATCATTTAATATTGATGCGTAGCATCATAGGCTCGAAATAATCGCTCAGTTTACAGCGGTATCCAAACTTTGTTTGGTTTATGAAATATATATTCATGTGGTTGTGCACTCAAAAACCACTGTCCCATATTTTATATTAAATGTAATAGGGCGTGTTTTGTCATCTTCTTTGTCGATGAACATGTAGATATCAACGAATGTGAAAGTACTCCCTGTCAGAATGGTGCAACATGCGTGAATGAAGTCAATCAATACAACTGTACATGTACAGATGGTTACCAAGGAACAAATTGCGAATTAGGTGAATATTCTTTCATGCACGATTACAGATTTCCTTCATCAAAGTTTAATATCTTTACAGAGTGCCCTAACAAAAGGTTTTCTGAGAAGCAAAGCAAGCCATCAAAAGCAAATTGTATTACAATTTGTGTAGTTTTTGATGTTTGTTAATGCTCTTGGTATAGGCACCGGTTAGTAAAAATAAGTTTGCAATAACAAAAAACTTTTGTCAGTTTGTTTGACTGTCTTGATTTGCACTCTTTTGGCGTTTCACAATGTTCATATGACTACCATGTAGGCACTTAACCATCACTTTTGCAAATTTCCTATTTAATGCAACAGTACATGCTATCTTCTGACTTCATGTAGATATTGACGAATGTGCAAGTAATCCGTGTCAGAATGGTGCAACGTGCGTGGATGAAGTCAATCAATATAGCTGCAGCTGTGCTGCTGGATACCAAGGAACCAATTGTGAAACAGGTGAATGTTCGTCCATGCATACACCGATGAAATGTTCTTTAGTCAACCTACAATATCTTGATAACGTACCACTATTCGAGATTGGATTCATAATTTTAAAAATATAAAAAAGGAAGCAGTAATTGAAAGAAATTCACTTTACATTCTGATTACATTCTGACAGTCGTGTTAAGACAAACAAAACCAACTTTCTTTTTTTGTTGAACTTTGATTGTTTTATTTTTTAGTCGAAACGCATATCATAACGTTTTCTGAGGTATATAAATCAATTAAATTAATTACAGCTGCTCTTGTACATATTGCTACCAAGGAACAAATTGTGAGACTAACGAATATTTTGGCACGCATATACCCGAGCAATTTTCATCAATAGATTGCCTCATATTAACACAAGATAGTGCTTGATTCTCAATAATAAGCAAAAAGAGTGGTGATGATTGAGATGATACCATGTCATAGAACCGTACAGGCAATTAAAAATAATTTTTCTCGAATGATTTAAAGCTGATGTATTTTTTAATTTTTAGTCACACGAAGTAGAGAAAATATTTTCGTACTACGAATGGTTTAGTAACTTCACTTTGTCAATAAAATGTCATGTTAAAATGACTATGCACTCGGCGGACAAAGTTGCAAATTTTCAATCTAATATTTTACAACATTTTGTTTTCCTCTTTCTCAATGTTGATGTCACTGTTGATGTGGTTAAGCGCCGGACCAACACAATTGCAATTAAACGCGATTGGAACTAATTTGGCAGAATAGAATATTGCAGTAATCATGGTTAAATCAGCAAATTTAAGCTAATCTACTTTTCGTTTTTTGAAATGTATTTGCTTTATTTGCAACATTGCAACTTTCAGCTATAGGCACCAAATACTTTTGATAATTCAATAAATAATAAGATCGTATTCTTCCTAATTAGTCCTAATATTTTTTTTCTATGCCATCTTCTGACTCCGTGTAGATATAGATGAGTGTGCAAGTGATCCGTGTCAGAATGGTGCAACATGCGTGAATGAAGTCAATCAATACAGCTGCACGTGTGCTGCCGGCTACACAGGAACCAATTGTGGAACAGGTGAATGTTCGTCCATGTAAACACAAATCACATTCCCTTAGTCAATACTGTAACATAGCGCCTCCAGGGGAGATTTGGGGAAACAGTGATTGAAATGAGCTCATTTCATAGTCTAACAATGACTTTGAAAAAAACATAGCTGCAATTTGTTCATCGTTTGATTTTTTCTTATTTTCTTAATCGAAACACCCACATCTCACCCATTTAAGTTTTTAAATGTACAACATTTTCCGTTTTGCTGTGCACCCGGACAACACTGTTGAACATTTAAATGCAATATTTTTACTGCATGGTGTGTTGACTTCTTTTTCGATGTAGAAATCAAGGAATGTACAAGTAATCCATGTCAGAATGGTGCAACATGCGTGGATGAAGTCAATCAATACAGCTGCATGTGTGTAGATGGTTACCAAGGGACGATGTGTGAAATAGGTGAATATACGTTCGTGCAACAGACTGGAACTTGATAAACGGAGTTCCCTTTTAATTAGAAACAGAAAAGGGAAGAAATGATGTAAATAAATTCCTTTCACATTCTTATTGTCAGATAAAGACAAACAAACCTAGCTTCTTATGGTTCACCTTTACAATTTTTTTCAGGTTTTACTCAAGACGGATATCATTTAGTTTTCAGAGCTTTCCTCAATACAATGTTTATGAGAATGTGCACGGCCGACTCTGTTACAGTTTTCCGTATAATAATTTAGTGCATATTTTGTTGTGTTCTTTGTCCATATAGATATCAACGAATGTACAAGTAATCCATGTAAAAATGGTGCAACATGCGAGGATGAAGTCAATAAATACAGCTGCAGCTGTGCTGCCGGCTTCACAGGAACAAATTGTGAAATGGGTGAATATTTATCTATGAATAGACCACAGAGCGATTCTTAGTCAACATTCAATCTCTCAATCTAGAGATTTTTCTTGTAAAGTAAAAATGTAAAAGAGGAAAAACAGCGATTAGATGAATTGATTTCATTTTTTTCAGTAACTATGAAAGAAACATAGTTACATAGGCTGCAATGTATGTAACTAATGATCATGTTAAACTTTTTCCTCAAAAAATACAATGTTTATGTGGCTGTGCACTCGGTCGACATTGTTGTACATATTCTCTTTAACGTTTTACCGTATGTTTTGTTGTGTTCTGTCCTTGTAGATATTGATGATTGCGCAAGTAATCCATGTCAAAATAGTGCAACATGCGTGGATGAAGTCAGTCAATACAGCTGCACGTGTGCAGCTGGATACCAAGGAACCAATTGTGAAATAGGTGAATGTTCGTCCCTGATCACAGTCGCAACATCTTCGTTATCACATTGTCATATCAAAATAATGTCACAATTCGACGTCTGATTTTTATTGGTAAAAATAAGGAGGAAGTTGACGGCGGCAGTGATGTCAATTTTAGCATTGAAATCGCAATTAAGAAGAAGAGGTATTAAAGTTTTACAGTTTACAATTTGTATCCACACAATGCAAAGAAACTAGCCGCGTAGCTTACAACAGTTCTGTAACTTTAATTTTCCTAAACTTGTAATGATGATTTGGGGGATAGGGTGCTCGACAAGCACCTCTATATGAAATTTTATGTTATATTGCATGTTTTGATATATTACTTTATGAATGAAGATGTTGATGACTGCATGAGTAATCCATGTCAATATGGAGCAACATGCGTAGATGAAGTCAATCAATACAGCTGCAGCTGTGCTGCTGGATACCAAGGAGACAACTGTGGAATAGGTGAATATTCGTCAATGCCTGCGGCAATGTGATTTCCTTTAGTAAATATTTGATTTCTCAACATCATGAATTTGAACGCAAAATTTGATTCTAGATGACAAATATAAAGGGAAACCCTCAAATGAATGAATTCCTATCGCATAATTGACTGTCACTTTAAAATTAACAAACAGTTGTTGTTATTGGTGCGTTGTGTTATTTTTTTATGTTTTACTCAAAAAGCCTATTACTGACTTGAAAATAACATACAAAATTTACGTTTGTTCATGTAATACAATGTACTGTGTACTCAGCAATCACTGTTTCACATTTTCAATTATATATTTCACTGCATTCTTTGATATCTTATTTCTCGATCTAGAAATCGACGAATGTGCAAGTAATCCATGTCAAAATGGTGCAACATGCGTGGATGAAGTCAATCAATACAGCTGCACGTGTGCAGATGGCTACCAAGGAACAAATTGTGAAACAGGTGAATATTTGCCGATGCATGCAGCAATCAGATTTTGCTCAGTCAACAGACTGTATCTTGATAAAGCGTCTCCACGTGATTTCATTCTCCATTTAAAATAGAAAATGAGAAGCAGTAATTGATATAAATTCACTTCCCATTCTGACAGTCACTTTTAGCTGAACAAACCATTCTTCAATTTCTGGACCTTAAGATTTTTTAACATTCTTTCTTTGTAATGATATCCTAGTTTTAAGAGGTACAAAACGTAGTTTCCTCATGTCATACAATGTTTGTGTGACTTCGTAATCGACCGACACTGTTGTAGATTTTCCATTAATTATTTTACTCTATGTTTTGTTATATTCTATCTCTATACAGAAATCAATGAATGTACAAGTAATCCATATCAGAATGGTGCAACAATGCAACAAACAATGCAGCGAAACTAGTCGCGTAGCTTTGAATAGTTCTATAGCTTTAATTTTCTTAAACCTACAATGATAATTTGAGGACAGGATGCTCGACAAGCACTTCTGCAATTTGAGATTTTATGTTATAATGCATGTTTTGATATCTTTTTTTATGAATGAAGATGTTGATGAATGTATAAGTAATCCATGTCTGAATGGTGCAACATGCGTGGATGAAGTCAATCAATACAGCTGTACGTGTGCTGCTGGATACCAAGGAGACAGTTGTGAAACAGGTGAATATTAAAAGGACGGTGCAAATGAATTCACCTCGCGTTCTGATTGTCAGTTTAAGACAAAAAAACCTAGCTTCAATTTGCGGACCTTCAGAACATTTTGTCAAGAGGGATATCGTCTAGGTTTGAGAGATCTACAAATATATGTTTCCTAATGTAATACAATGACATTGTTTATATGACTGTTCATTCGTCCCATGGTTACACATTTTTCATTTAATATTTTACTGCATCTTTTGTTGTCTTCTTTCTCAATACAGATATCAACGAATGCGCAAGTGATCCATGTCAGAATGGTGCAACGTGCGTGGATGAAGTCAATCAATACAGCTGCAGCTGTGCTGCAGGCTACAGAGGAACAAATTGTGAAATTGGTGAATATTTATCTATGAATAGACGATAGAGGGATCCTAGGCTAATATTCGATTTCTCCAAATAGCGACTCCACATGAGATTTGATTCTAAATTTCAAGTAAAATAGCAAACACGGCGACTAAATACATTCGTTTAGTATTTTGACAGTCAGAATGAAAGAAAAAAACCTGTAGTTTGTTCAACTTATGATTGTTTGATAATTTTCCAGACGTACAAAATGTTTGTGTGGCTGTGCACTTGACCGACTCTGTTGCACATATTCTCTTTAATATTTTACTGCATGTTTTGTTGTCCTGTATCTCAGTGTAGAAATCAATGAATGTACAAGTAATCCATGTCAGAATGGTGCAACATGCTTGGATGAAGTCAATCAATACAGCTGCGCGTGTACATCCGGATACCATGGAACAACTTGTGAAATAGGTTAGTATTCGTTCCGAATGCACTCGTAAGATCTTCGTAATCATGTGTTGTCATGTCAAATAGCGTCAGAAAAAGCGTCCTACTATGATCGGTAAAAGTACGGACAAGGTTGACGGCAATGTTGTCGTTTCTTAGCATTGCAGTCGTAATTAATAAGAATAGATTTTAAAATTCAACAGATTTCGATTGAATTTACACAAAACAAAAACTAGTCGAGTGGCTAAGATGAGCCCATGGCTTTAATTTATTTAAAAATACAATGATAATTTGGGGACAAGGTGCTCGACTGTAACCTCCATAAATGTAATAATCTCCACAAATGTAATATCAACCACAATTGTAATAAAATCAACCGCACGTGTAATAAAACAGTCAACCATTAATGTAACAACCCGCAACCTCAAATGTAATAATCAAATTAACCATGAATGTAATAAACTTGAACTTGCATATGTGATCATTTGTTTATCAATGCCCGGAGTAAATAATAACTTTAATAAGACTAGTGTAATGTTATTGCATACTTTCTCGAAACTAGGTTTCCTTTCCGAAACACAGAATAGAATACTTTGAGAACATTATCAGAAAATGGCGAGGTACTGATCAAACCGTTAGATAATGGAAGCGGAACAGCAATTCTAGACACTGATAATTACATAATAAGGAGGCGTCAAAATAACTCGTCAAGCAATGGTAAAACAAACTTTATGACAGATGACTCAGAACAAATAACAGAGAAATATTCAACCTTATAACAGAAACTTACGACACAAAACATGTTGACGAGAACATATATATATATATATTTCAATCATGTAAAAGCAATACGATCACTACCTTTTACACTAGTAGGACAAAATTAGACATCCTAGCATCCCCAGTGAAGGAACAAACTTCAAGTGGGACAAAATAGGAATACAGACAATCTATCGATTATTCCACACAGTTTATCCACTGAAGACGAATTTGAGGCGACTGATTAAAAAAGTACGGCAATTTTCGAAAAATCGGCGTAAAAGGATCGTAGTGTTATGCAGTCTCCTCTATTCTGGAGTAGAGACTGCACTGACATTCATATTACAGCTGTGTCTCGCCATGGCCAATCAGTTCTGTATACAAAACAGCGAAACGTTAAATACACTTTCAAATATACAAAACATTAAACGCAAACAAGTAAGACATGAATAATGTGTGGAGTTGCTTTCCTTATTACATAGATAAATATTTAAGGGCTTATTCCTCAATGCAATTGCAACGACAAAATAGATTTATTACATTTATGGTTGACAAGTATTACATTTATGGGTGATTTTTTATTACTTTTATGGTTACCATTTATTACAATTGTGGTTAGGGATTTTATTACATTTATGTTTGATTTTTGTTACATTTATGGGTGATATAACATTTATGGGTGCATTTTATTACAATTATGGTTGACATTTATGGAGATTATTACATTTATGGAGGTTACACTCGACAAGAACTTCTGCAATTTTAAATTTTACGTAACACTGCATGTTTTATATTCTTTTTATGAACGAAGATATTGACGAATGTGTAAGTAATCCATGTCAGAATGGTGCAACGTGCGTGGATGAAGTCAATCAATACAGCTGCACGTGTGCTGATGGCTACAACGGAACCAACTGTGAAACAGGTGAATGTTCGTCAATGCATACACCAGTGAAATGTCCTTGAGTCAGTATTCAACTTCTAAAAATAACGCATCTGAACGCGAGATTCCATTTTCAATTATAAAATAGAAGGACAAACTCCGAATAAATGATTTCGTTTCGCATGTGGACGGTCACTTTCTAAGAAACAAAGCTAGCTGTTATTGTTGTGCCTTATTATTTTTTATGTTCTACTCGAAAGGCCTATCATTTACTTAACAGATACTTACAATTTAAGTCAATTGATGTTATACAATGTTTATGTGACTCTTCACTCAGCAATCACTGTTTCACATTTTCAATTATATATTGAACTGCATGCTTTGATGTCTTCTTTCTCAATGAAGAAATCGATGAATGTACAAGTAATCCATGTCAAAATGGTGCTACATGCGTGGATGAAGTCAATCAATACAGCTGCACGTGTGCTGATGGCTACCAAGGAACCATTTGTGAAACAGGTGAAACTTTGAAATGCATGTAGCAATCAGATTTCCTGAGTCAATAGACTGTATCTTGGTAAAGTTCATCCACGCGAGATTTCATTATTAGTAAAAAGAAAAAAAGCAAAGAAGTGATTGAAATAATCCACTTCGCATTCTGAACGTCACCGCAAATAAAAATAACTAAATCTAGGTACCGTTTGCCGACCTATATTTTTTGAATATTATACTCGTTACGTGTATGATTTAGTTTTCAGAGGAACAAAATTTACATATCCTGAAATGATACAATGTTCATGTGGCTGTGCGCTCTGCCGACATTGTTGTACATATTCTCTTTAATAATTGACTGCGTGTTGTGTTGTCTTCTCCTCAATGCAGATATCAACGAATGTGCAAGTGATCCATGTCAGAATGGTGCAACATGCGTGGATGAAGTCAATCAATACAGCTGCAGTTGTGCTGCCGGATATCAAGGAACCAATTGTGAAATAGGTGAATATTCGTCCCAACATTTACACGCAAAATCTTCGTAATCATATATTGTCATCTCCAAATAGCGTAACAAAAGTGTTCTAAGAATTGTTGAAAGTAAGAACAAGGTTGATGGCAATGATATCATTTCTTATCATTAAAATAACAATTAATAGGGATATATATTAAAATTTAAAAGCTTTCGACAGAATTACACAAAGCAGAGAAACTAGTCGAATAACTAAGATTAGGTCCATCGCTATTATTTGTATAAAAAAGAACAGTGATGATTTGGGGATTGGGCGCTCGACAGGTACTTCTCCAATTTTAAATTTTATGAACAACAACATTTTATATCTGTTTTATGTAAAAAAGATGTTGACGAATGTGCGGGTAATCCATGTCAGAATGGTGCAACATGCGTGAATGAAGTCAATCAATACAGCTGCACGTGTGCTGATGGATACCAAGGAACGAATTGTGAAACAGGTGAATGTTCCTCGATGCATACACCAATATAAGTGCTTGAGTCACGATTCGATTTCTGAATATAACGCATCTGAACGCGAAATGTGATCCTCAATTACACAAATAGAAGGTAAACCTACAAGTAAATGAATTCGTTTTCCATATTGACGGTCACTTTAAAAGAAACTAACCTAGTTTATATTTGTTGACCTTTAATTTTTTTACTCGTAACGCATATCATTCGGTTTTCAGAAGTACAGAAAGTAATGTTTCCGCATGTGATACAATGTTTACGTGACTGTGCACGCGAGTTGCGTTTTTACTATAAATTACCATGTAATATTTCACTGCATGTTTTATTGTCTTCTTTGAATTTTCAATATAAGAAATCAATGAATGTGCAAGTACTCCATGTCAGAATGGTGCAACATGCATGGATGAAGTCAATCAATATAGCTGCGTTTGTGCTGCTGGATACCAGGGAACAAATTGTGAAATAGGTAAATATTCATCTCTGAATACACTCGCAAGGTTTTCGTAGTCATATACATTGCCATCTCCAAATAGTGACACAAATCAGCGCCTAATTATGATTAGTAAACGTGAGGACACGGTTGGCGCAAATGATGTTATATCCTAGCATGGAAGTCGCAATTAAGACGAATAGGTATAATGGTTCAACAGCATTTGATTTGTTTTACAAAAAGCAGAGAAACTCGTCGAGAAGGTAAGATTACTTCCATACCTGTAATTTGCTTAAAGTACAATGATAGTTTGGGGGTAGGGTGCTCGACAAACACTTCCGGAATTTTAAATTTAATGTTACTGTGCATTTTGATACATGGTTTATGAATGAAGATATTGACGAATGTGCAAGTAATCCATGTCAGAATGGTGCAACGTGCGTGGATGAAGTCAATCAATACAGCTGCACATGTGCTGATGGCTACACAGGAACCAATTGTGAAACAGGTGAATGTTCATCAATGCATACACCGATGAGATTTCCTTTAGCCACGATTCGAATTCTTAACATAACGCCTCTGAACGTGAAATTTGCAATCCTGAATTACAAAAAAAAAGAAGGGAAACCCTCAAATATATGAATTCGTTTCGCAAGTTGACGGTCATCTTAAAAGAATCCAACTTAGCTTCTTTTTGTTGACTTTAATTCTTTTTTATTTTACTCGTACCTCATTCGGTTTTCAGAAGTACACAAATGTATACATTTTTCTCATGTGATACAATGTTTATGTGACTTTGCACACGAGCGGCGCTGTTACATATTTCCATTTAATATTTCAGTGCATGTTTTGTTGTCTTCTCATTCCAAGTAGAAATCAACGAATGTGCAGGTAATCCATGTCAGAATGGTGCAACATGCTTGGATGAAGTCAATGAATACAGTTGCACGTGTGCTGCCGGCTACCAAGGAACACATTGTGAAACAGGTAAAACTTTGACCATGCATGCAGCAATTAGATTTCCTAGGTCAACAGACTATGCCTTTTTAATTTAAAAGTGCCTCCACACTAGATTACATTCTTACCAATACACAAAACGGAAGAGATGTAGATTAATAGAATCTCACACCCCCAAGGACCTGGGATCAGATTTCTCACACGAGTTGGGGATATTTTGTCTCACACGAGCCGCAGGCGAGTGTGAGACAAAATATCCCCAACGAGTGTGAGAAATCTGATCCCAGGTCCTTGGTGTGTGAGATTCTATTTCTCACATGACCACAAAATGCGTTAAATTCATATTGGACACGTACAACATTATCCAAAATCGTGACAACTCTGTCGTCTGCCACTGTACTCTGACCTGCTTACTTTGTAGTCTAGGTCCGTGTGTTACTCGTCGTGCCATTGGATAACATTGCGCGCGTGGAACGAAACATACTGTTTATCATCCAATCAAAGCTCGTGTAATATTTACTGCAGAGTGTGGGACGATTTCTGAGAGTGTGGGATCGATTTTTCTCATACCGCCGATCCCGCACTCCAAGCAGCCAGGAATGTGAGAAAAATTAACTTCACACTTTGACTGTCAGTTAAAAACAAACAAACAAACTTCAATTTTGGGAACTTTAAGAATATTTTGTTTTCCTTCTTTACTAACGAACGCAGAGCTCTATAAATATATGTTTCTTCATGTTGTGCTTACTTGTAGATTTTATGTCTAATATTTTACTGCATATTTTGTTTTTCTATAGATATCGACGAATGTGCAAGTGATCCATGTCAGAATGGTGCAACATGCATGGATGGATTCAATCAATACAGTTGCACATGTGCTGCTGGCTACACAGAAAGCAATTGTGAAACGGGTGAATGTTTATCAATGCACACACATGGAATTTCCTTGAGTCAAGATTCGAATTCTTAACATCACGCCTGTGAACACGAGATTTAATCCTGAATTACAAAATGAAAGAGAAGCCCTCGAATATATGAATTAGTTTCGCGTATTGACGGTCACTTTAAAAGAACCAAACCTTGCTTCTGTTTTTGGACCTTTCATTTTTTCCATATTTTTCCCGTAACGCACATGTTTCAGTTTTCAGAAGTACACATGTATACATTTTTCTTATGTGATACAATGTTTATGTGACTGTGCACACGAGCAGCGCTGTTACATATTTCCATTTAATATTTCAGTGCATGTTTTGTTGTCCTCTTATTCCATGTAGAAATCGACGAATGTGCAAGTAATCCATGTCAGAATGGTGCAACATGCGTGGATGAAGTCAATCAATACAGCTGCACGTGTGCTGGTGGCTACACAGGAACACATTGTGAAACAGGTGAAACTTTGACCCTGCGTGCAGTAATTAGTTTTCCTAGGTCAACAGAATATATCTTGTTAATTTAAAAGTGTCTCCATACTAGATTACATTCTTGCCAATACACAAAAACGGAAAAGACGTAGATAAATTTACTTCACACTTTGACTCTCAGTTAAAGACAAACAAACAAACTTCAATTTTGGGGACTTTAATAATCTTTTGTTTTCATTTTTTTTTACTAACGAACGCAGAGCTCCAGAAATATATGTTTCTTCATATTATGCACACTTGTAGATTTTTTATCTAATATTTTACTGCATATTTTGTTTTTGCTATAGATATCAACGAATGTGCAAGTAGTCCTTGTCAGAATGGTGCAACATGCGTGGATAAAGTCAATGAATACAGCTGCACGTGTGATGCTGGCTACATAGGAAGCAATTGTGAAACAGGTGAATGTTCGTCAATGCATACACCTATGAGATTTCCTTAAGTCACGATTAGAATTCTTAAGATAACGCCTCTGAACGCGAAATTTGATCCTGGATTACAAAAAAAAGGGGAAACCCTCAAACAAATGAATTCGTTTCGCATGTTGACGGTCATTTCACAAGAATCCAACCTAGCTTCTTTTTGTTATTTTACTCGTAACATATATCATTCAGTTTTCAAAAGTACACAAATGCATACATTTTTCACATGTGATATATTGTTAATGTGACTCTGCACACGAACGGCGCTGTTACACATTTCCATTTCATATTTCAGTGCATGTTTTGTTGTCTTCTCATTCCATGTAGAAATCGACGAATGTGCAAGTAATCCATGTCAGAATGGTGCAACATGCATGGATGAAGTCAATGAATACAGCTGCACGTGTGCTGCCGGCTACCAAGGAACACATTGTGAAACAGGTAAAACTTTGACGCTGCATTCAGCAATTAGATTTCCTAGGTCAACAGACTGTATCTTTTTTTTTTTTTTTATCTTTTATTAAAATATATGCTTCAAAAAAACCCCAAAACGTTTGCATTAACATCAAGTTCGTATTCAAATAGCAAGTTAATTACATTTATAATAGGACTGTATGAATTTCATTGGATATTTGTACATTTCAGAGTAAAGACTGTATTTAGTTCTACAAGTGAGTTCATATTTTAGTAGACCACCAATCGCAATATTTTTCTCCATTTGCCAATACTTGTGAATAGTCCATTTACCGATCAGTATAAGAAAATTAACAAAGTTTTCATCATCTTGAGAAAAATTATTCATACAACAATAAAGTACAATGTGTTTTTCTTTTATGTACATTGGCGTTTTCAAAAATTTACTGAGAATACATTCTATATTATTCCAGACAACTTTAGCAATTTGACATCGTATAAATCTGTGTTCGAGGGTATCTACCTCCTTACACACTTTACAATCCATTGACGTTCTCTTGTTCCAAAAGTAGAGAAATTTATTACATGGAATAATCCGTGACAAAAATTTCCAACTAAATTCTATCAACTTCAACTCTTTTGTCAGTGATTTTGTTAGACTCCAACATTTACTGAGTTTAATATCCTCAAGTGAAATCTGTACTCTGTGACACCATTTTTTGAGAGATTTTGAAAGACAGCTGTGGTCTATGGTTAAAATCGTGTACATTTGTTTACATGTAAGTTTCTGTAAGGGAACTCTGTCGCTTTTGCTTAAAACAAAAAGGTTATTACATCCATTGTCTACAAAGAAGATATTCAAAAACTTTGACCATTTTACAGAAGCGTTTTCATTTGGTTGAATACAACGCTTTGCTAAAAGCCATGATTTCAAAACTTGCTTGTAAAAGGCTGGTAAGCTCTCAGTGTGATCTGCAAAGTTTTGTGACATATGACATTGATGGAATAACGTAGTCGTATTCGATAGCGATACATAATACAATGGAATGTATGACCAGCTTTCATCTTTCGCACCAATAATACGTTTCACCCAAATAATCTTAAGTGCATCCACCTGTGCTTTGAAGTCGGGGTATTTGACACCTCCTACGTTGTAGCATTGTTTTGCAACTCTGTTGTTAATTGGCCACCTTTTCCTGGATTTCCACACAAAATTGAAAACCAGGTTTTGCACTGCGTCTAATACATCCTCAGGTATAGCAATACAAGAAGCTAAATAAAGTACTTGTGACAAGGCTAACGACTTTGTAATAAGAATTCTACCATACAATGTTAAGTTTCTGGATTTAAAGGCATTAAAAACAGATGCTAATTTAGCAACTTTACTGTCCCAATTCAGCTGCTTGCACTTCGCTTCATCATATCCGAAATAGACATCGAGTGTTTTGACAGGTTCTGTTGTCCACTTGAAGTCGCTGATGTTTTCCTTTGAGCCTTGGCAGGTTCCCAGCCACACAGCTTCAGATTTGCTCTTATTCATCTTCAAACCACTACATTTTCTAAAATTTTCCATTACTTGTAGACTTAAGTAGATTGAGTGCAAGTCTTGAAGAAACAACGTTGTGTCATCAGCATAGAGTAGTATCTTTATTTCCTTCTCTGGTATATGAGCTGATCTTTTAAATGGGATACGGATGCCTCTGATGTCGCTTGTTTGCCTTATTTTACATGCTAGAGGTTCTATCACAAGGAGAAACAGAAGAGCGGATATCGGGCAACCTTGCCGCACACCGCGCTGTAAATCGAAGAAAGCACTACAATGCCCTTTGTAAATTATACAGCTCTGTACAGACGCATAGAGCGTATTCACCCATTGTCTAAACGAAACGCCGAGATTTACATATTCCAAAACTTGTTGCATATATTTCCAGTTGACAGTATCAAAAGCTTTTTCGTAGTCGACAAAAAGAGCACAGCCTTTCTTTTTCAAGTGTTTTGTAAAATGAAAAATATCATCAATAATACGAACATTTTCGCCAATGTAACGGCCTCGTAAATAACCCGTTTGATCTCTGTGTATGATAGATGGCAGTACACGTTTCAGTCTGTTGGCCAGTACATGTGCTATAATCTTATAATCTATGTTAAGCAACGTTATTGGTCTCCAATTTCGCAGATCGTCTTCATTTCCTTTCTTGAAAATTAATGAAATTACTCCTCTGGTTTGTGACACACTGAGTTTCCCATCTTCGTAAGCTGAATTTATGGCGTCAAGGAGATGCGTCTTGATTTCTTTCCAGAAATGTTGGTAGAATTCAGTTGTTAGGCCATCGGTTCCCGGTGATTTGTTTCTCTTCATTTTCCGCACAGCGATGTGACACTCGTCTTCTGTTAGTAGACCTTCGCATGTGTCTCTTTCTGTTTCTGATAATGATGGCATTATGACGTCACCAAGGAACTCGTGAAGGTCAATGTTTTGTTCTTGTTCTTCATAAAGTTTCTCATAGAAGTTGGCAGCTTCTTTCAAGATGTCGCTTGTTTCAGTAACAAATGAATTTTGTCCTATTTTAAGTCTTGTGATTTCTTTTCGTTTTGCATTTTTCTTTTCACAGCCTAAAAAATATCTTGTACTTCTTTCTCCTTCTTCAATCCATTTCACTCTGGAACGTATG
>LD343748.1:358634-371841 GCA_001465055.1 Ptychodera flava | reverse complement strand
CGAGAAAGTTGATTGGATCACCGCTCCCATGATGGACATTCTTGTTTGACACTGATGATGCATCACCGTGGTTACTATGACCTCCTGTAGTAGAAAATTGTGGTAAAACTGGTAGCTCCTTTCTCATGTACCCGGATATCGTTCTGGAACGTTGTCTAGTAAACGCAGCAGCGTCAATCTCGTTTGATGACTTATTGACGTTGGAGTCTGTACCGTCTATGGCTGGTGTTGGTTGTTCAGGTTCTCGGCTGGTTTGTTTGGGCACATCAACAGCGTTGACCACTGATGGTGGGTATGCTTGGGAAACTCGTGTAGAGGGAGATTGACTTTGTTGAGTTGTCATTGTATTGGTTGGTGAAGCACACTGTGTTTGTATGTGTCCGCTTCCACCGCATCTTCTACACTTTACAGGGTTTACACAATCTCGTTTTGTATGTCCACTTTCAAGACATTGGTAGCAGTGAAATTTGTCAGAATGAACGAGTTCATCACCACTCTGGCCATAGTGGAAGACCTTAACCTTGAAGTTTCCAATCGTCATATCTCTTGGCACAGGATTTGGTGGTCTTTCAATGTACACCTCTCTGTTACCATTTTCGTACAACGACAACTGTCCGTTGATCCTCCACCGCTGTCTTTTGACTTCACCATTAACTTTGTAGTTGGCTTCTTTTAGCATGGAAATAATTGACTGGTCATCGCAAGAGATAGGCAAATCTCGGATGGTCAGCTTCAAGTAGTTTTCAGATCTTTCTCTCAGAAAGGGATTGGTATCACACAGCGTTATGTGCTTACCTCTCAGATTGATACCATTGTGTAATAGAATGAGTCTGTCTTCAGGTGTTTTCACATAAAGTCTCCAGAGACCGCCAATTCTCTGTGCACCTCGTATTGCACAATCTCCTATTACGTCACGCATAGCATTTAACACCTCTAGACCATCAAGTCTTGGTGCACTAGGGCTATTTATGACGTTGTTTTGTTTGAAAAACAAAGATTTCACACCTTCACTTGCTTTCACGTCGTTGATTCCTGCATATGAATGCGAGTTCTTGTTCAGGGCTTCTGAGAACAGTTTATCTTGCTGCATATCGAAGTGTGCTGAAAACTTCCTTCCAGAATGATAAAAAACCACCAGAAGTTCTTCTGCACAGAACCTGTACCTTAATGAATAGGTAGCAAGGTTTCTGACGCATAAAGTTCGCTAGAACCGTAGATAACGTCAAAAAAAAAAAAAAAAAAAATGCGTGCAGTAATTAGATTTTCTAGGTCAACAGAATATATCTTGTTAACTTAAAAGTGCATCCATACTAGATTACATTCTTTCCAACACACAAAAAAGGAAGAAATGTACATAAATTAACTTCGCACTTTGACTCTCAGTTAAAAACAAACAAACAAACTTCAATTTCGGGGACTTTGAGAATCTTTTGTTTTCCCTTTTTTACTAACGAACGCAGAGCTCCAGAAATATGTGTTTTTTCATGTTATATACAAAGGTAGATTTTATATCTAATATTTTACTGCATATTTTGTTTTTGCTATAGATATCAACGAATGTGCAAGTAGTCCTTGTCAGAATGGTGCAACATGCGTGGATGCAGTCAATCAATACAGCTGCACATGTGCTGCTGGCTACATAGGAAGCAATTGTGAAACAGGTGAATGTTCGTCAATGCATACATCTATAAGATTTCCTTAAGTCGCGATCAGAAGTCTTAACAAAACGCTTGTGAACGCGAAATTTGATCCTGAATTACAAAAAAAGAACGGGAAACCCTCGAACAAATGAATTCGTTTCACATGTTGACGGTCATTTCACAAGAATTCAACCTAGTTTCTTTTTGTTATTTTACTCGTTACATATACCATTCACTTTCCAAAGTACACAAATGCATACATTTTTCTCATGTGATGTAATGATAATGTGACTGTGCACACGAACGGCGCTGTTACACTTTTCCATTTAATATTTCAGTGCATGTTTTGTTGTCTTCTCATTCCAAGTAGAAATCGACGAATGTGCAGTAATCCATGTCAGAATGATGCAACATGCATGGATGGAGTCAATCAATACAGCTGCACATGTGCTGCTGGCTACACAGAAAGCAATTGTGAAACAGGTGAATGTTTATCGATGCACACACCAATGGAATTTCCTTGAGTCAAGATTCGAATTCTTAACATCACGCCTGTGAATACGAGATTTAATCCTTAATTACAAAATAAAAGAGAAACCCTCGAATACATGAATTAGTTTCGTGTATTGACGGTCACTTTTAAAGAACCAAACCTTGCTTCTGTTTGTGGACCTTTCATTTTTTTAACCTCACGTGCGTGAACGTGTAGGCTTATGTGATATCTATGTCTGTCTGTTTCACAGTGTGTCTGTCTGTCTGTCTGTCTGTCTGTCTGTCTGTCTGTTTACACAATAACTCAAAAACGTCTGAACGGATTCAAGTCAGATTTTGTACACAGGTACCATATGCTACTTGCAAGAGCTGATTAGATTTTGGTTAGTGTGGCTTGCATATTAATGACGTTATGCAATATCTTTTTTTTCCGTACAATGGCTTCTTTATGGAGACGGTAAAGACAGTGTAGACACATATCAAGAAATACTGCACAAAATTTCATGAAACTTACCACAGATGACAATCTCAGAGCATTATCATGATACTGTGAGTGTCATGTCAAGTACTCGCTCATTTGCATATTTAATGAACTTTTGTTATCAGTGACATAACTCTGATATTCCGGCACCAAACTTGATGATACTTGCAACAAATATTGATCTGATATATATCTAACTACACTTAGAAGCATTTGGCATTGTCAATTTAATAAATAGCACATTTGCATATTGTATGAAGTTTTTTTAATTAGTCATATAACTCCGATATAACTGCACAAAATTTGATGGATTCTGCTGCAGATGCTGATCAGACTAATACCTAACTGTGGTGTAAAGCACTTTGTAGTATCAAGTTAATTAAGGGTTCATTTGCATATTTAATAAACTTTGTAATTAGGTGTATAACTCTGAAATTACGGCGCCCAAGTCAGTGAAATCTGGTACAGATATTGATCTGATAAATATCTAATTGTACTGACTAGCATTTGGCAGTGTCAAGTTAACAAGTAGCTTATTTGCACATTTTATGAAGTTTTGTAATTAGTCATATACCTCCGAAATAGCTGAACTAAATGTGATGAAATCCACTGCAGATACTGATCTTACAGATATCTAATTGTGGTGTAAAGCATTTAGTTGTGTGGAGTTAATTAAGGGTTCATTTGCATATTAAATGAACTTTGTAATAAGTGATATTACTCAAAAATTACAGCATTATATTTGATGAAAATTGCTACAGATACTTATCTGATAAATATTTAAATGTACTGAGAAGCATTGGGCGTGTCAAGTTAATAATTAGCTCATTTACATATTAAATAAAGTTTTGTAATTAGTGATTTAACTCTGAGAGAACTGTACGAAAGTTGATGAAACCTGCTACATATAACGATATAACAGATATCTGATTGTTCTTATTACACGCTTCACACTGGTGTCGATAATATTGGTATGAATTTGGTTTATTGACAGGAATATTGAAAAACATAATACAATAAATCCTCGTCAGAAATAGTAGACCGTATACAAGTCTAGTCTTAACTATCAGTAGTCTGTCTGCCACCCGCGTCGTGTGCTCAATTGAACTGCTGTCAGAATATACAATGTCTGTCTTTGTTCTTGTGTTTTGGTTAGTGATTATCCTGAGGTCTGCAAATGTTGCGTAACATCTCCTTGCTCTTTGATTTGTCACTTTAAAATGAAACAGGACAAAGGTACGATTGTTTTACACAATTTTATAACAGTCAAAGAGTATGCAGTAATTCATGTCATAGTGTATTATTTCATGCGTCCAGTAGTGTCTGATAAATGTCAATACAAGTCAAGTCATCAGCAGTCCATTTCAATGCTTGATAACGAAGTTTGTAATTTTGTCACACTCAAAATCTGTACACTTCATTCCTTCCATTAAGAGGTCACATTAGCAGGTCAAGTTGTTGTGTTGAGTATATGCTAAAATTTTCTAGTCTGTATACTCGATATCCAACATTCTGTGAAGCGTACTACTGTTAATGAACCTGCTGTAAAACACGTAGGCAAATTCAGTTCTAATTTTTCATATTTTTCTCGAAACGCACATGTTTTAGTTTTCAGAACTACACATGTATACATTATTCTTATGTGATACAATGTTTATGTGACTATGCACACGAGCGGCGCTGTTACACATTTGCATTTAATATTTAAGTGCATGTTTTGTTGTCTTCTCATTCCATGTAGAAATCGACGAATGTGCAAGTAATCCATGTCAGAATGGTGCAACATGCATGGATGAAGTCAATGAATACAGCTGCACGTGTGCTGCCGGCTACCAAGGAACCAATTGTGAAACAGGTGAATCTTTGACCATGCGTGCAGTAATTAGATTTTCTAGGTCAACATAATATATCTTGTTAATTTATAAAAGTGCCTCCATACTAGATTACATTCTTACCAACACACAAAAAAGGAAGAAAATTAGATAAATTAACTTCGCACTTTGACGTTCAGTTAAAAACAAAAAAAACAAACTTCAATTTCGGGGACTTTGAGAATCTTTTGTTTTCATTTTCTACTAACGAGCGCAGAGCTCTACAAATATATGTTTCTTCATGTTATGCACACTTGTAGATTTTTTATCTAGTAATATTTTACTGCATATTTTGTTTTTGCTATAGATATCAATGAATGTGCAAGTAGTCCATGTCAAAATGGTGCAACATGCATGGATGAAGTCAATGAATACACCTGCACGTGTGCTGCTGGCTACCAAGGAACACATTGTGAAACAGGTTAATGTTCGTCAATGCATACACCTATGAGATTTCCTTAAGTCACGATTGGAATTCTGAACATAATGCCTGTCAACGAGAAATTTGATCCTGAATTACAAAAAAGAAGGGGAAACTATCGAGTAAATGAATTCGTTTCACATGTTGACGGTCATTTCACAAGAATCCAACCTAGCTTCTTTTTGTTATTTGACTCTTAACATACACCGTTAAGTTTTCAAAAGTACACAAATGTTTACATTTTTCTCGTGTGATATAATGTTTATGTGACTGTGCACACGAACGGTGCTGTTACACATTTCCATTTAATATTTCAGTGCATGTTTTGTTGTCTTCTCATTCCAAGTAGAAATCGACGAATGTGCAAGTAATCCATGTCAGAATGGTGCAACATGCGTGGATGAAGTCAATCAATACAGCTGCACGTGTGCTGCCGGATACCAAGGAATAAATTGTGAAACAGGTAAATACTGATACTCGAGTACACTGGCGAGATATTCGTAATCATATTTTATCCATCTTCAAGTAGTATCAAAAAGTAGTGCCTTAATATCATTCATAAACGTAAGTGCGAGGCGAACGGTAATGATCGAATTTCAATTATATCGTGCCAGTATAATGATGGTGCAAATACAGCGATCTGATTGGTCGAGACGCGAAAAGAACCGTGGTATATTGGCGATATACCACGGCTGGCATACGCGCGAGCTCCCAGCTTGAGCCAAAATCCGTTTATGACATTCCACGCCAGAATTTCAATATACTGTTATAATATAATAGCAATAAATCACGCCCAGCGACAGTATACCACTCGATTTCGAGCAGTTCACTACATATATGCACTCGCTATCGCTCGTGCATATATGTAGTGAACCGGTCAAAATCTCGTCGTATACCATCGCTAAATGTGCTTCATTGCTTGAATATTACATATCTAAGAAGTCAAATATGAATCGGAAGGAATTCATTTCGCATTCTGATAACCTAGCTATAACGTATGCATCTTTCGATAATTTGTTATTTTCTTAATCGTAATTTATTTTCTTAATCGTAATCTTAGATTACAGAGGTATACTTATTAATGTGTCTTGGTATGATACAATGTTTATGTGGCTTTGCCAACGCTTTTTTAGATTTTCCGTTAACATTTCTGTTTTGTTGCCTTCTTTCTGAACAAAGAAATCAATGAATGTGCAAGTGATCCATGTCAGAATGGTGCAACATGCGTGGATGAAGTCAATCAATACAACTGTATGTGTGCAGATGGGTACGAAGGAACTAATTGTGAAATGGGTGAATATTCGTCCACTTATGCAGCAATCAGATTTTTTTTAGTCAACATTTGATATCTTACCATGGCGCCTCTATCGGAGACAGGAATAAGAAGGGAAACAGTGGCTGAAATGATTTCATTTCGCATTCTGACAGTCACTTTAAAAGAAACTAATGTATCTTCAATTTGTGCATCTTTTTATTATTTTTATTTTAAACTCAAAACGCCTATCACTAAGTTGCCAGACGTATGCAAAAATTAATTTTGTATTACAAATGTTGCTGTGCACTCAACCAAAACTGTTGTAGATTCGAAAATCTAATATTTCACTGCATGCTTTGTCGTCTTCTTTCTCAATATAGATATCATCGAATGTGCAAGTAATCCATGTCAGAATGGTGCAATATGCGTGGATGAAGTCAATCAATACAGCTGCAGCTGTGCCACTGGCTACATAGGAACCAATTGTGAAACAGGTGAATAATTTTTAAGCATCTTTTCGTATTTTGACAGGAAGTTCAGAGAATACAAAAAAACTTTCAAATTTGTGCAAATTCCGTAAATAGAAAATTGATGGAGTTGATGATAATTGATTGGTTGGTTAATTTTTGATGAATTAACATATAACATACAATACCAAGCTTGTATGTGTCTATTTGTTCGTGCATGTTAATAATTAGGCGCCCTATCTCCTCAATATTCACATTGTAAAATGAGCCTACCAGATATATATCTCAAATATTAAGGGGTATTGTAATATTTGTGCCCTTATCCAATTATTATTATATTTTGTCGAGAAGGCGTGAAGAAATGCAGCCGTGACGCATGTGATTCCACTACTGAGAATTGTGTAGAAGGAGGAGACACATACGCGTGTCATTGTAAAGCGAACACTCGCAGACAAAACAACAAGTGCGTGCGTAAGTACATGATTTATACTTATGTATGCAGTATATATGTATCATTGCTGTCAAAAGCTATTGCAGAAATACAGATCAATATACTTAGGAACGTTCGGCAAAAGTAATTCTAGATTTTTTGATAGTCAAATTCACTTCTTCATAATTACGATAATATATGTTATACGGGTCTTTCAGATTGACTTTGAACGATTGCATGTTCACTACACACGTTTTCTTCTAAAGTACATAGAACATGTGTCACTAATTTGTAAGAAACATAACAAAGCGTTGTGTCTTTGGCAGAGATGGGTCAATATTGCCAGAACAAAGATTGCCAGTTAATGACTTCTGCCAAATAACAGATTAGGAAATTGACCGCTGTCTTTCCTAAGACAAAAGAGACTTTCATGTTTTTGTAACGAATGTTTAAATGAGTCGGCAACTTTAATGTCTGGCTTATCAACACATTCTGTGTGTACTTTAGAAGAAAAACATATAATGAACATGTAATTGTTGTAATTGTTTACATCCAAGCTTAAAGACGAACATTATGAGCTTCTCAGTGTTAAATTCTTACATAACTGATGAAATAAAATAAGTAGGCTATAAATATGCTTGTACAACAAACTCTCGTAGGCACCCTCAACAATTACATATATGGTTGCGGACATACAGACATATACGCGTACACGCATAAGAACGCTTGTTTTACACATTCGATTCATATACAAGCGTTCTTAGTTGGTCTCAAAGTGCCGACGTACACACATAATTAGATACACACATACATGCATACATAGACACATACATAGATGCATAGATACACATACATACATACATACATACATACATACATACATACATACATACATACATACAAAAATGTACCTACCAACCTATTAAACTACCTACCTGCCTGCCTGCCTATCAACCTACCGACCTATCTACCTATAAGTACTGCGATCATACATACTACCTTTCCATTCGCAATCATTCTCTACGTCTTTCTCCATATTCCTTTCAGCAACGAAATCTTATGAGGCGTCAATGACGATAACACTGATAAATGGAATGGAAGCTGAATACAGTAATGCCCTGGACGATCGCGAAACAGCTGAATTCAAGTTGTTAGCTAGGAATATCGCAGACATGGTGAGTAATAGTTCTGGGCGCGAGATCATTGACGAAAGGGCAGCGATGCTGCCCATGACTTATCCCATGACTTTTAACTAATTTTTGCATTCTGGCATAGGCCATCGCAAAAGCGTTGAGCTACATTTACCGATCTTAAAACATTCAGCGGCATAAATCTTGTTGAATTGTTTTAGCTCAATTTCAGCTTGAGTTCTGCATAAATATTCGTCTGTGCAAGCCCGTTGAAAGTCGTAGTTAGTGGTAAATTTACAAATCACACCCACTGATAATTTGCAAGCACAACAGTTCCCAAATGGCAAATGAACAAGAGGGGATTTAACCAAAACCACCTCTCAAACGTTAACTATCAAAGATAATTATGAACAAAAGCTCCGAGATTTAGCTTTGCGGATTCTATTGATAACCATGAGGCCAAAACTTTCAAACAGCTCTATGTTGATTTTACGGCAATATTGGATTCTGACGATTTCTTATCTCACACATGTACTTTAACTACGAGGTGTGGCATATGAGATCAGCTTTCACGACTAATGATATTGAAATAATTTACAGTGATTACTTCCAAAAAATTGGTGTTAATGAATAAACTATAATACCCTAAAATATTTTTCCGTTATCTCTAACACTCTTACGTTTTCAGAGTGACAATAATATTTTCTATAAACACATACCTTTGCTGTATCATGTAAAATATATGCAAAATATGTTTTTTTTACAATATATTTTCGTAAGCCTTTTGTTGACGCTGTAGAATGTGTTTTCTGCACCTCTACAAGCTCTCTCACACAAATATGTTTATTTAAGTAATGGTATGACTGTATTGTACGCAAAGGGAATGAATATTTTGTAAACAGAGAGAGAACGAGAGGAGACGAGAAGAAATACCTGAAGGCGTATGGGCACATGTTTGTTTGTTTGTTTGTTTGTTTGTGTGTATGTGATTTTTAGAGAGAGACAGACAGACAGAGAGAGAGAGTGATGCCTCGAAGATATCAAATAAAATTATTCACTGCAAAGTTAGCTAAATATCGTGTTCCCAGAACACATATCATATTTCCCTTGCAACGGTCCGAAAGTGTTATTCTCAGAAAAGGCACTAATTTCACAAATGACAATTTCCCAACGCAACCATATCCCGGTTTATGGGTTTTGCCCAATTTTTTTATAAATTTTGACTGAATTCGGGAAAGAAACTTCTCTGTAGAATTGCACTATGTATTGCCCGCATTTTCATATCAAATGCTTTGAATCGCAAAACAATTGACAGATAGCTTGAAGCCATTATTCTGTACTGACTTAATCCAATCGGGCCACTGCCAGGAATTTGATCCCCACCAAGTTTATTTAAATTGATATCCGTTGTGGTATTTACAGTCTGTCATACATTCACTGAGGGATAGCAAGTGTGTAAAGTTGCTATTATTCACCATTTGACATCACATATTGAAAAATGTGTCATTAATGGCTTTCCATAAGGTTGTCACTTAGGCTCAAAGCCAGCAATTAAATTTTCAATGGCCACCTAGGTAGCGTGCAGCTACGTTTACTTTAAAACATTCAGCGGCATAAATCTTGTAGACAGGTGGTTACATCAATGTCAGTTTAAGTATTGATTAATTTTCTATGGTCAAGTTCATTTAAAACTTTGAGTTAGTGATGAAAATAGCGCCCTGATGGTGCTTTAGCAGAACTTCATGTTCATTGCTACACTTGCCATTGGCCTAATTACTCATCATATTAACACGGAATGCCACAAGCATCAGTGTAAGTATCAAAACTCAAAGGTCAGAACTATTTCTTACCCAAACTATCTTCGTGAACTTCTTGTCTGCTATCAACCTTTTTTTCCAGATGGACAGAATTCTTCGGGATCATGGGGGTTATGTAGATACCGTTGTTATTGGCTTCTTCCCCGGCAGTGTGAACGCACAAACCGTTAGTGCCTTCTTAAATACCTCAAGTGTTACATCCGATAACATAGAAACAAGCTTTGAAAACGCTGTAAGAGGCCAAAATACATCAAATTTGACAGTCGGAAATATAAAAGTCAAAGGTAAGTTTTAGCAACATCTGAAGACGGTTATCATTGTATCTGTTTTTATGAAATCTGCTTGAAATTTTTCGTTTTTAATGTTGTTGATACTATGTTATTATAATCTGTAAGTTCTGTTAATGTAAAGAAATCTTTGTTTACGTCGCATTTCCGCCACGTCACACATGCACAGTCTCTGCTTCATCGACTTCTCGAAGATGATGGAAGCCGGTAGTCAATCACTTTGATATTCACCAGAGAGCTCTTGTGAATTGCGAGATCACCTGATTTCAGACAACAAATGGCAAAAAGCACAACGGTCATTTGTGAAAGTGACCAATCGGGACTTCATGTATGTTGATTCCAAATCTCAAGTTCTGTATATTAAGAGCATGGGTCGACCAGGTTAGCACAACTTGCTCAGGGTGTTTGTTCGTACTTGGCTGGATTAAATTGAAGATTTCCTTTTCTGCGTTTAACTTTAGCTGTACCTTTCGTTTCTTCATACCACAGTGCCAAATCGAAGTTCTCCAAAGATATGCTCTGCTCAGTGCACTTATGGAAATCAAATTAATGTCAATGCCAGTTACTACTTTAAATAAGAATAAATAGTATATTATATGGTGCAATGCTATAATTAAGATATTAAATTGATGGTGCAATCTGGTATTATATTTTTTGGCGATATGTTTAGTGAAACGATATCTTTAATTATGTTTTTTACTATTATAAGTAGAATATTTTCTTATTGACTAGGCATCTCCTTCCAATATTATAAAAATTATCTGCCCTACTGGATACACGGAAGATCAACTCAAATGACCTATGTAAATAGATACGCAGTGAGTCCTTATAGTAGATAAGCAAATTTTGCAAATGGGAAATTTGTACTTCGTCCTCAACACTGTCGTTGGAAGGCTATATTTGATTTGACAAAGGATATTAACTCGAAGAAAAAATCAAAACATGAAGTTGTACAATTTAATGATAAATTCCTTCAGAATTTGCCAAAAAAAGAAAAACATTCTCCAAAGAAACAGTGATGACAATGCGGTATATGGAGTTTCGGAAAATAATCTACATCTGCACATACAGTACGAAAGGCTTACAAATATCTCGGCCAGAATGGAGTTTTTGTTAGACGTCGGATTCATCAATTGTCGGTTAACTTGGCCTTGGATGTAAACTGAATAACAAGGCCTAGCTCGTTTAATCAACTGGACAACCTTTTAATGTACATGTACATTCATTTGGAGGATCCGTTTCCTCTTTTGAGATGCATATGAAATCTTTCCTTCTCTGAAATGTCCTTCAGAGAAAAATTGGAAATCACTCTATTATGTATTTTGTTTGACATTGTTAATGAAGATGTTCAGCTTATGAGAAAACGACGAATAATAAATAAGCATTTCATAAGCCTTTAAAATTGAACGTCAGGTGGCGTTAGAACATTGCAGATGACCTTTAGTCAAAACACAAGTTCTAAACTATTCCAAAGAAGCTAGCTCTGGGGGACATTTTACATGTCATAAAGACTTGCATTAAGATCTCCAACGCTTTTGATAGTGCGTTAGCTCATGATCACGCGATTTCTCTCACTGCTTTTGGCGGCAACTTTTGAAGCGTCCGCCGTGCTTTCCTAAATGAAGTATCGTCAGTCCTGTGTCAGTTCAGGTTTTCGATACACAGCTTGGGTATTGATAACGTCGCATCTACAACAACCAACGCTCGTTGTTAAAACCTCAACGTCTGTGCAAAAAAGTACTTCTTCGACGGTCCAATTATGCCCTACCGTCGCAATGAATGCTACTCTTCGTATAAGATTTCCGCGAAAACAATTAAAAGGATACCAAATTTAGCTCGATCAAATCCACAGTCCAGCTAAGTGTGATGCAAATTACCGTAATTTCAAAATTCGAAAACCGAAAATCTTACGGTCGCTCAAAATTCTACTCTACATTGGACCTTAGTTGGTGACCACTGCCTATTTGACCTACAGATTGATATATAGCGGGTGCCACATGTGGGGCAGGATGCGTTTAATATTTTCGAAACACCTGACATCATTTCTTGGCCTTTTGGCCAGAGGTCCATATATCTTTCTTTCATGAATTTGACTCTGTTGTGTGTACCGCTGCTTTAATGTCTGTCTGTGCTGTTTTGTGTCAATGTTATAATTAGTGTATTACGAATTTGGACCTAGTGTTATGGATTACAGATGGGTATGATTGCGATTATCTTCGTATATGATTTTGCAAAATACCAAAGAGATACGAACTTTAGCTCCATCAAAGCGTATTGTCCATCCCAGTGTTAAGTTATGTGTCCGGGACACCCAGTCAACCACAATGCAAATTGTAATTTCAGAATTCGAAGAATTGGCTTGCATTTTACCAGGAAGCCATGATTGCCACAAGTACGCCAGTTGCATCGATAAAGACGATGGTTCTTTTACTTGTGAGTGTAAGAGCGATTATCAGGACGATTCGGAAGAACCAAGCGACAGACCAGGAAGGCTTTGTTCAGGTGAGGAGGAAGTAGAGCTGAACTAGCAATTGTATATTGCATGTCTTTGATTCGCATTTCACACTATGCGCGAATATATATACAGTATGACTGACATATAGCTCGTCGAACAAAATGAAGTTTGCCCTTTTGGTTAAAATAGGATTTGGCCACTTCTAAATAAATCCAAAGAAAGACAATGAAACGTAAAGAGATGGATTGATCACAGACAACCTGGAACGAGACCTGCGGGTATCTTCTGCTTACTTTTGTTAACAAATGCAAGTTAGTGTATCAACAGTGCAACTGCCTTGCACTGCATGTTATGGAAAAATGAAGCCATTAAACACCTGCAACACATACATACATACATACATACATACATACATACATACATACATACATACATACATACATACATACATACATACATAC
>LD343748.1:293717-306134 GCA_001465055.1 Ptychodera flava | reverse complement strand
TATCAAAGTAAAGATATTTTGCGACTACGATTATAGAGGATGCAGGCAACCGAGTTTATTGCCTGCATCCTCTATAATCGTGGTCGCAAAATACCTTTACTTTGAAAGTATAAGTTGGCGGGTTTTTTGAATTTTGGCAAACATGTCAGCTGATACGAACTTTAAACTTTCCTTTCAAATACGATCGATAGACACATAACACTATGAACGTTATTGTGTAAAAAGTTACAAAGCAAAGGATGGAAGGATTTCTTCTCAGAAATTCAGTGTAAATTCAGTGACAGTTTCAAAATTAGCATCCTTCTTTTATCTTTAAGGTAGTATGCGCCTCGAAAGTGAAAGACTTAAACTTTTGCTTAAAAAGTTTCCTTTAGGAATCTTTCAACCATTCTCTTTATTGGAGAAACAAATAAACCAAGATTTACCGATATTTGAAATTCAAAATGGCCACCATCCCTGTTTAACTATATGGAGAAAAATAAAAGTTTCGAATTTCAAAAAACTAACCTAGCGAAAAGGTCTCTTACACCAAATGCTTTAAAATAAAACCTCACAAGTGGTATATCAGAAAAGAATTGTTAAAGTTTGAGAGTCCGAATATCTGTTCCAGAGGCGTGTTCTACCTTAATCCGACAATTGGCATATTTCTCATTTCTATTCATGGAATATTAATATTAAGTAATCGTTATTTTACAGACTTGGAGCAACCTGTTTTTGGTAACTGTCCGGCAAACATCACTACTTACGCAGGACAGGGATCTCTTTCGGCAAATGTTTCCTGGATCGAACCCTCTGCTTCTGACAATTCACGTGAAAACGTCTCAGTTACGGCTTCGCATCGCCCTGATACATTTTTCCAACTGGGAAATACAGATGTCACTTACACGGCCACAGACCCCTACGGAAATCAAGCACAATGCACTTTTGTCGTCAACGTGAAAGGTTGTATATCGATATATTTCTTGCGCAGACAACACGTCACGTACATATGTATATTGTAGTTTGTTGAAGCAGCCCTTTCAATTGCTTAACACTTTCGTGTAAATGCGTTTTACTTCACGTTGGGTAGTACGACTTCAGTAGTAGATAGGTCAGCAGTTCGACATACACAACCAGTTGTAATGTCGAAAATTGGACACTAATACATTATTTACTTTCAACGTACAATTTCAATCGCTTATAGGTTAGACTTCAGACAGATACAATTTGTTATAGTGTTGACAGAGGACAGTGGGAATGAATATTTCATAGATTTGATTTATCAACATTATTATCATTATTTTCTCTGCTAGACAAAAGTTACATCCCTCAGTTACATTAGAGTAGCCAGTTTTTCAGTTTTTCTGAAGAGATTGACAATGAAATGCTAAATGATTTCATTTTAAATTTGGTATCTCCGGCAAAATTATGGTGTAAAACAGGCAAAATTGTGGTATAGTTCTGTGCTATTTACTTAGGCATTGTTTTGGAAAGTATCATGACTTTCATAGAATGTTTTGAAAACGAATGGAATGTCACATTTACCGTTCCTGTTTTGCATCGTATAGCTTGCTATCTTGATTCTGTAGGAGCCTAAGAAGTGCATTTCTTCTCAGATTATGTTTTGCTGCCATTTTAAGGTAGTTCGCGCCTCGAAAGTGAAGGATTTAAACTGTTGCTGAAAATTTCCTCAAGTCTTTCAACGATTCTCTTTCAAAATCAAGAATAGAAATCGTGTGGGGGTCACCGTGCATATTTTGTTGGTATTAGAGAAACAAATGACCAAAGATTTGCCGATATTTAAAATTCAAAATGGAAATAATCCCTTTGTTAACTCTATGGAGAAAAATAAAATTTTCGAATTTCGAAAAAAAGTAAGTCAGTAAAAACATTTCTTACATGAAGAACTTTAAAATGAATCCCCACAAGTGGTATACCAGAAAAGAATTGTAAAAGTTTAAGAGTCCGTATATCTGTCCCCGAGGCGCATTCTACCTGAACAGATCAGAAATACTTAAGTTTCACCTGTTTAATGATTCACATTTACAGCAGAGGTTGTTCTTGCAATTCTTAAAAGGCATGTTTAGTAATCTTTTACCGATGCTCTGCGAAACTTAATCGTATCGCTTCTTAATATGTAATCTACCCCTAGAATTACATTTGTGTAGATAAGAACAGTTTCCCCGCAATATCTTAAAGACACAATTATCCTAACAAGTGACAGTAGGCCTATTTGCGTTATTTTTGTACAAAAATCAACATTATCGTCCGCTTCACCTGTTTTTAATTATGATGAGCTGCGACATATTGGTCTTACAAGTGCAAGACGCTGTGTACAGTATGTACAGTGTTAATGTTGATGAATGAATTTAATTGTAGTTGGGACTAAAATCAGTTATCAACAATAAGAATTGACATTTCACGTGTATACAGGCTATGTTGGCAGCTGGACATTTGTGAGATGAACATGAGAGTCTTTTACAAAGGCATCAAAAGTGACGGAAAACGCATTAACTGTCTTCTGCTTGACCTTTAATATGTGCTTGACTTTCTTCTCATGTGTCAAATGTTTAAGAAATATCTATCAAAGAAACCTTGATTGATGTTTTTGCAAAATCAAAATAATTTCCTCAACTATAATCAGTGCTCTTACATATATATTTCTCCACTTTGCAGACAGCGAGTCACCCATATTTACGAACTGTTCGGATAACATAACGACCACAACAGACCAAGGCCAAGCCTGGGCAAACGTATCATGGACAGAACCAGAAGCATCGGACAATTCTGGAACAACGCCGCTAGTGGTCAGTACTGATGAACCTGGTTCATATTTTCCCATCGGGAGTACAGTCGTGACGTATACAGCGACAGACGGTGATGGAAACCAAGCGGAATGCTCTTTTGTTGTTATCGTGGAAGGTTAGTAAACTAATGCCTTGTCATCTCTTCAAGGTAGAATGCACCTCGGGGACAGACATTTGGCCTTGGCTATCAAATTTTATCAATTATACTTTTCTTGTCTACCACGTGTTGGGGCTCATTTTGAAGCTCTTGGTGTAAGAAAAAGCTTTTACCCTCTAGGTTTTCGAAAATCGAAATTTTTCCCATACAGAATCAACACAGGGACGGCGGCCAATTTGAATTCAAATATCGGGAAATTTTGGGTGATTTGTCTCTGAGTACCAAATTTTGCGCTGTAACCCCTGATTTTGTATTCTTGATTTGGTAAAAGAATGGTTGAAAGTTTTATTGAGAAAAGATTGAGCAAAAGTTTAAGTCTTTCACTTTCGAGGCGTGAACTACCTTAAATAGCTTCAAAAGTATAAGTTTGAAGTAAGCTAGAGTTGAGTATTGAGGAGTATGAAAACGTCATCTATCACATATATTGAAGTCATTGGCATAATACCGTCATTATGGTCATATATTCCTCTACATACATCCAATCCATTTTCAGTGATCAGACATTTCCAGAGGTATAGACGTTGTTTTCAAACTTTCTCCAATTTCGTAATTCTAGTCTGTTCGATAAGGGAATATCTTAAGTAACGGCAAGGAAGCATAAAATCATAAATGTCCACTTTGACGTATTCATTTCTTCATGCATGCATCTATCCATCCATTAATTCCTTCACTCGTCCATTCCCTAGATTTAGAACCTCCTTTGTTGTCCAGCTGTCCTGAAAACATCACCGCCAACACAGAAGAAGGGTCAGCCAAGGTACAAGTAACGTGGACGGCGCCTTCAGTGTCTGACAATTCAGGTGAAAACGTCTCAGTAACGGTTTCACATCAACCTGGTTCATTTTTCCCACTTGGAAGTACGGACGTCTCCTATTCGGCTGAAGACAGCTATGGAAATCAAGCCTTTTGCAGTTTCAAAGTTACCGTGAAAGGTATTCTGGACTTACATTTGTTTCTTTTTTTTCCACAATCCCTTCAAATTTTCGTAAAATTTGACTTTACAATATCGCTCTCTGATCAATACCGGAAGGCTCCGTTGGGCAGTGGTTTGGTACCGGTTTCGCAATCATAGGATGATGAGTTCGACACCCGGTAAATCTAGAGTAACGGACTGACTGTCAGAGGATGGTGAGTTTTAGACTCCGACACTGTGTTGCACTCTTGAGGAAGGTACGTTACTCCTCATTACTCCATTGGGCAGGGAGTTCTGAGTACCTCATTCTGTAATTTGGCGTTTGCCTGTTGGATGATGGTTTGAATAATGGAAATATAAAAATATATAACCATGAAATGGATCGAAAACTTTAGACTGATTGATCCATTTTTGATGTATGACACTGTAGCCAGATAACATTAACAATGTTCCTTAACATTTTGTAGATGATGAACCACCTGTGTTGACGGGCTGTCCGAATGACACGACCGTGGAAACTGGTCAAGGCATGAATTCTGCAAATGTTTCATGGACGCTTCCCTCTGCAACTGACAATGAGGGAGTGGCGCCAACTGTCAGAACCACACATCAGCCTATGTCATCATTTCCTATCGGAAATACGACCGTCGTTTACACGGCAACTGACGGTAGTGAGAATCAAGCCGAATGTATATTCATCATTACGGTATTAGGTAAGTTGGCAGTTGGATGTGGCTCCTTGATTTCTATGCTTAAAATCTTTTTACTTGCTTATCGCCACAATTTTCCATTCAAGTTCAAAATTAAATAGGTGGTTGGGCGGTACAATGAGGATGTAACAAATGTGACAGAGTTCGCATTTTAAGAAATTAGTGACTGTTCACAAAACCATTTTAAAAATAGTTTGATACTGCTATAATATTATCCTATTTTGAATATCCTATAGAGTGGGGTTAAACATTTAAATTTTACTTCGAGGGAACGTATTCCATGCCACATCAATTTGTGATACGATCACTGACTGACAACCCTGGTTAATGATCGATTCCCTGGCCATTTAAGATTGAAACATGGCCGACATATTTTTGCCGGAGACAGATATGCAATATTTGTAATTTTCCGTTTCTGTAATCACGTTTCTGCAAAAGTACTTTGTAAAACACTGAAAAGTGATTTGTTTCAATTGTCTCTTTATCATCTTCTTGAAAATTTTAATAATTTTTACTTCACAGATTTAGAACAACCTGTGTTTGGAAGTTGTCCTGGAGACATCACTGCTTACACAGAACAGGGATCAACTTCGGTAAATGTTTCCTGGACGGAACCAACGGTTTCTGATAATTCACGTGAAAACGTTTCGTCAGTGTCTTCGCATCGGCCTGGTTCATCGTTCCAAATTGGAAGTATGAATGTCACTTACACGGCCACAGACCCCTCCGGAAACCAAGAACGATGTGATTTCGTAGTCATTGTCAAAGGTATATTACTTTAACCTTGCCAAATGTGAGACAAGTTAGTTCAATCCTTGATTTATGACATTTTACGAACCCATTGTTTTAGTAAAGCAACACGACAATAGACAAAGATCTGCAGCTTTACTTTGAGAAGGTGTAAAATGATTTCATTCCATCACTCGGCCTGATTGGCTGAGGAACACAGGCCGAGTGATGCGACATATGTTTTCGCTATATGGAGTCTTTCAGAAACTAAGTACTCGGAGAGCGCTTATTTAACCTTGAAGTTGTTACGACATGCTATCTCTCTGAGGGGTAGTAAACACTGAAATGTATTTCTGCAGATTTTGTGGATACCGAACCACCAGTGTTTACGGGCTGTCCCAATGACACGACCGTGGAAACCGACCAAGGAATGGATTCTGCAAATGTTGCATGGACGCCTCCCTCTGCAACTGACAATTCGGGAGTGGCGACAGTAAATACCACACATCAACCGATGCCCTTCCCTATTGGAAATACGACCGTCGTTTACACAGCTACAGACAACAGCGGGAATCAAGCCGAATGCACGTTTACCATTACTGTAGTAGGTGAGTATCCTATCTTTGACAGTTGAAAATCGGCGCCAAAATCTAATCTGAGTGCCCTTCTTCGGTATTTCTTTTGTTCACGACATTTTGAGTCAAAGAGTCAAAGAGTCAAAGAAATGTGATAAGTACGAATTACTCTTTTACAAAACATGCACGCTTGCGCAGTGACTGTTAAATAAACAATTATGATAAGGTTATTCCCGCTTCCTCAAGAATCATAATTGAGTATTACCTTTAACGTAAAGATAAAAACGTTGCGGCTTTTGGAATTTTCGCTTTTACTTTCATTAATATTAATTAGCAACCTTTAATTAATGTCGAATGTGATCAATATACTCGCCATTTCATAGAGCAGTCACTTATCTGTGTGAAAGTTGAAAGGGGGATTTTCGTAATCAGAATTTGATTCCGTGACTTTATCATTTTGCCGATATTCTGCGGAGTTTTTTTTTGTTCCAGTAATTGAATGAATGTATTTCAATTAAAACAATCCTTATTTTACAGACTTGGAACAACCTGTTTTTGCAAGCTGTCCTACAAGCGTCACTGTTGACGCAGAACTAGGGTCAGATTCGGTAAATGTTTCTTGGGCCGAACCATCGGCTTCTGACAATTCCAATGGTTATGTTTCGTTAGTGGCTTCCCACCAGCCTGGTTCATTTGTACTCGGAAGTACAAGTGTCACTTACACGGCCACTGACCCCTACGGAAACCAAGCACATTGCGATTTCGTCGTGATTGTTCAAGGTACGATATTCACGTATTTTCTTCAGAAAGGTTTTTCGCATTCTAAGCATATATGGTTAAATTATCTAAGTATCCGGAAAACATACATATAGATACGTATCGAGACCAGACGAGCTCGTGTCATGTGAATTAAATTAGCTTCTGGAACAATTTTAACCACATGGTAGAGACCTGCAGAGACAGTGACACACTCGAAGCCATATGCCTGCAGCACAACTGTTCGTTGTTTGTTATTCTGATAAACAGTAAAGTAATAGTTTTAGTTCGCTTCGGTTTCAGTTTTTTCACAAGATATGACTTGGTGAGCACTTTCAGTGATGTACAGCACCAGTTGAGGTAACATGCACCTCGAAAGTGAAAGGCTTAAACTTTTGCCAAAACTTTCCTTAATGAAACTTTCAGCCATTCTCTTACTAAATCAAGAATAAAAATCGGGGGTCAGCGTGCAAATTGTTGTACTAGAGAAACAAGTGTCCAAGATTTATCGATATTTAAAATTCAAAATGGCTGCCATCCCTGTGTTAACTCTATGGAGAAAAAATGAAATTTTCGATTTTTGAAAAACTAAGCCAGTGCTAAAAGTTTTCTTACAACAAGAGCTTTAAAGTGAAACCCCCCACAAGAGGTATATCGGAAAAGAATTGTAAAAGTCCGAATATCTCTCCCCGAGGGGCGTTCTACCTTGAAGGAAAATGAAAATTTTAAGCAATTTCAGGTGATAGGTGGCCTGTAAGCACACACAAAGAGATCACTAAGATGTCATGGTCAGCTTGTTTATTCAAGGGAATTAAGTTTGTATTAGTTATCAAAAATATTCTTCACATTTCAATTATTATCAAATACTTTTCTATTAAAAAACATATGACTATCATAATTAATTATTTACTTAACAGCCGTTTCGTTTCAGAAGGTTTTAATCGAAATTACCACTTTAAATTGGTGGAAAGGGTGATTGATGTGCTGTTTAACAACAAAAAATTGATACCATCATCGTTTGAAAATGAGTAAATAGGGGATTCGGTTCCAGGAACAGACTTGCATTTCTCCGTGAGGCTTAAATCAGTTATGCAAACAAGAACCATGCGACCTGCAAAATTTATATAACTTATCGATTTGAAGTCAAAAATATTTTGTCTCAGACATATTCTTACATGTTTGACGTTTGCAAATCACAAACAAATGACCTGTACGGTAAAAAACACAAAAAACACTTCAAGTATCTCAAAACAATTGAAAGACTGACATGCAGGCTGCAAATGGTGTCAGTGTGTCGATAAGTGTGAGCACATCACGCCAAATACGTGGTCACATTTTAACGATAAAGGCAAAAGGACGGGTGTAACACACGTATCACATCTATCAACGTGATAATAATATATGCCGAAAAGGTATATATTAGGAGCAAGAACCCATTATTTGGAATATTCTTGATTAGTAAGTGTCTAGCACAGACGGTGATGTCTCGCCAAAAGTAGCTACATGCTACAGCATAAAGAATCAACGGAGACGTGTACACGCCATTTGCAAATTAAACTAGTATAGATCCCTTGATAATAATAGTAGCAGTAAGAGATACAGGCACCTAATGTATAGTTATATGCCTTTGTTACAGGAAACCTTTACCATAAAAGTTTAACTCAAGGTTGAACAATGTTCAGATTCCTTTGAATATAAACATCTAATTGTAATCTCTTTGCATCAGCTTTGAGTTCGCGCTTGAATTTTTATGACACACCAAAAATACGCAAATTGTCCCTGGCAATCCACAGTCTGTATATCGATATAATGTACGAAATGTGATGTTCAAAAGTTTTTTGAATGTAAAATATCTACGCAAACCACAATTTATACTTTCTATTATTCTGTAAAGCAAACAAATCTCGCATCGTTAACATAAGCAATTGTAAATTACACTCATACTTATGCATAACTTTACAGCAATATATTTCTGTTTTCATATTTACCTAGTACCTAAGATCATTTCACATTCCTTTCCAGATAATGAAAAACCCGAAATTACAAACTGCCCCAACGACACTATCGTTAACGTTGCTCCGGGACAAAGTACAGCTTCTGTTACGTGGGTTGAACCTACTGCAACTGACAATTCCGGTATCTCGCCTAACCTGACGAGCACGTACCTACCTGGATTCGAGTTTCCAGCTGGTGAAACACGGGTGAGCTACGTTGCCACGGATAACTCCGGCAACCAAGGCACATGCGCGTTTGTTGTCACTGTTGCAAGTAAGTTTTCTGGGTTTTATGTCAAGACCGTGATAGAACAAAAGTTGTGCAAGTGAATTCCACATTGATTCAAATTACTGATCTTGAAATGTAATCATCACACACTGACATATATATTTGAAACAGTGGCTTTTAGTATAGAATGTGTGATAGATTTTCTTTCTGTCCAACCGATTCTGCATTCGTTCTAGATCTGTTATATTGCCAGAATTCCTAATTTAATCTCATACTGTTAGTGATGGTATATAAGGAAGATAACTTAAATAAGCGTGAAAGGGTTGCTTTTTATCTTTAAGTTTGTAACCTTCAATAAAATGACTGCAGATTTGCAAGTCTTCGTGATTGGGTATTACCCCTAAAGGGTAACCTTTATTTATCATTAATCGATGCTGGATCATGTTGTGAAACAAGCCATACTCTACAGCACACACATATACATTTCAAGCCAATGACCCCATCAGGCTTTAAATTTATCTTATTTGAAATAAAATATATACTCGAACATTGTCCAGCGCAGGTATGATAGTCATCGGCCACCCATCTCGGACAACACTTCTACTGTACGATTATTTCGGACATAATTCCCGTATTTGTGAATAACCACTAATCCAATTTTTGGTCCATTTTTACAAGGAAGTCCAAATTAGGCAGCTAGCATATTGAGAATGTGTTCGGCGTATCTGCAAAATGAACAGACTAAGCCTTATTGAAAATTGCAAATGGCGGCTATTAACACCAAAAGTTACTGTACTCAACGCTTATGTTATTAGACCCGGCATCATAGAATAGCGAAACTTACTGTACGGCGAGACACCATAGGTTATAGTCGCAGCTGTAAAATGATATTAAATGTACTTTTCCAATTAATATCAGCACATCTCAAAATTGGCATATTAGTACATGTATACTTGTTGCAAGCTCTTATTTCATTCGAGAATGTCTGAATAGTGGTTTTTGATGAAAATGTGGGGACAATTCTTGAATTATCCCTATTATATCCTTTGAAACCTGCAAAAGCCTAGCATAAATGTATTGCACCGAACTATCAATGACAATGACATATACTCAATAAACGTACGTTAACCCTCCTTGACCTTGATATAAAGTTACTGCAACAACATAACATAATGTGAATACATAGATTGAAGTCAAGGACATGACTTTCTAACATTCAAAATTAAAAGAAAGATACAGTAACAGTCTAATTAACTAGAAAAACTAACAAACCGACCAACGGTAAAATCGCCAATACTTGAAAAAGAAAAGGCATTAGTCAAAACAGAAAAGCTTGTCTGAACACTTAACAAGCTTCACCATTATTTAGCCTAGTTTAACGCTCGAGCGATAGCGAGTGCATATATAAAGTGAACTGTTCAAAATCCAGTGGTATACCGTCGATTGGTGTGATTTATTGCTATAATATCATAACAGTATATATTGAAATTCTGGCGTTGAACGTCATAAACGGATTTTTGCTCAAGCTGAGAGCTCGCGTGTATGCCAGCCTTGGTATATCGCCAATATACAACGGTTCTTTTCGTGTCTCGACCAATCAGATCGCAGTATTTGCACCATCAATATGCTAGTAGATTTAATATATAATATCATTCAGTCCTGGTGATAGTATATGTATTACCCACATATGTAGGCAACAAGGAGCCTCAGAAAACTATGGGGCTATGCACTCTGTCGACATAAAGTCAAGAGTAACAGCATATCCACTCACATCAAGGGAGGACATTTGCAAAATGAATACGGAGACTGGACAATGCGAATGAGTCTGGGTTCTTCCTGACTTTGTAGCATAGTGGATATGTTTAAAATGAACTCTAAATTATTACAAATGTACTGATATAGATACCTTTTATTTTTGTATCCAGTTCCAGGTAACTTCACATTTACAGAGCAATCGTATACATTCCAAGAAGGTATCAACGTAATATCAATTCCAGTTCACCGTATTGGCGGAGCAGATGGTGATGTGAGTGTCGATTTTGGTACTCAGGAACTCCTTGCAACGTCTCCCGAGCATTTTCTCTCAAAGTCGGGTACATTGCTCTTTCCTGATCAAATCACTGTCCAGGATATCAATATTACCATCGTAGACGATGAGACTGTTGGTGAGCCTGACAGATTCTTCCTCATCAGTTTGAGTAATCCAAGTGATGGCACTTTCCTTGTGGACCCTTCCACTACATTCATAACAATAGAAGATGATGACTTCACAAGTAAGTTATATCTGTCTATTGGAAATCCTTTTGATTTGTAATATATGTTAACCACTGAAATATCAAATTCACTTTGTCATTAAGTGGACTTATTCATAAAAAATGCTTTTGTCTTGTGTAGGATTTTGTATGTGAGTCACAAAATGTTGTACAATTATGATACCTTGTACTTTTGTATAGAATTTCTTTCTATCTAATATAATTCTAGCTTGACTATTCCACCATCCGTTTACATTCTTTTTACTACTTTCTCTAGCAACTGCCGGTCCAACGACAACAAAGAGTACATCCAGACCAACAACATCAATGGATATTGTCACCGCAAGGACCACAAGAATTGAAACCTCGCAAGGTAATGCAGCTTTGCATACCTGTCATCAAGTGAAAATTTTACAGATACTGATGATATTTTGCAAGTTTAAGAAAGTCGTAAGAAACCATTCATTTCATGCATGTCTTAATTTTTCTTAATTTTTACTGGCCTGGCAGACAATAAGCAAGTATATATAAATATGTATGAAGAACATTTCAGGATGTTATGTTATGTTTACAGCGTTCAATTTTAGTTCAGACTAATTGTTGGTATTACAAATTATCATTTCAGTTTCAGATACAAATACCAGAGGTCCAGCATCTACACCAATCCATCCAAGTACGCCACTATTGACACCGACAGGAATTACAGCGTCAACATCATCTTCAGAATCAACAATAAACAATACATTATCTGTGACCAGTGGAAGAGATACTACTATACCAGCAACAACGGAAAGAACAGCTGATGTTACCACCAGATTTGCCACAGCTGACAGAAGTACGACCCCGGCAACAGGTCAAGGAACTTCACGAATGACAACCATGGATACAACTGCAGCTGCCACTGCCAGATTGGCAACCCCTGACAGAACTACAACTATGATAGCTGGTGAAAGTTCTACAAACGTGGCGACCACAGATAGAGCTTCTGCTGGTACTACCAGATTGGCAACTTCGGACACAACTGCAACTGTACCATTTAGTCAAAGGACTACAAGGCCATCAAGTATAGATAGAACGTTAGCTGGTACTACCAGAGTGACAACTTCGGACACAACTGCAACTGCTACAACAAGTGAAGGAACTGAAACTGTACCATCTAGTCAAAGGACTACAAGGCCGTCAAGCACAGATAGAACGTCAGCCGGTACTGCCAGAGTGACAACTTCTGACACAACTGCAACTGTACCATCTAGTCAAAGGACTACAAGGCCGTCAAGCACAGATAGAACGTCAGCTGGTACTACCAGAGTGACAAC
>LD343748.1:278586-291696 GCA_001465055.1 Ptychodera flava | reverse complement strand
AGGCCGTTTATTATTAGATGTATAAGACGTTTTCAATCTATTGAAACTGTAATAATGAAACAGGTGATGCAAAGTGACTCAAATGAAGCATCTGAAATGTGTTTTTTTGAAAGACATATAGATGGTTGCTATCTCGTATCACAGTATTTTTAAGCATATGGGCAAAAAACTGTATGATATGATCGAACCTTCATTCGAATCGTGTAATTCTGTAACCTTGAAAAAGTACATCGTTATTTATTAACATACATTGATTTCAATGATTGGTAAGACTCTGCTCTTTTATCTGAGTTTCATAATTATGGGTACAACAATGGTTTCACTCATTACTTATACAACAATACATGATATGAACCAACGTACAATCAGACCAACCACTGGCATATAAACCGCCTTCAAGATGTTTCAAAATTTATAGCACCTGCAAAGACGAACTTGTTGTTACACAATTCAATGACTATCAGAGGTCTAAAGAAGGGTTTTCATTGCGTGTCTAATTAACTAACAGCGGCTTGTTGTGCTTGTAAGACAAGGACGACCTGTCCAGTTATGATCGTGAAAATTTAGTGCTTACTTAGTCTGAAACAGTGTGACAGTACATGGTTATCTTTACTAGACTTTTCATTGGTATGAAGGGAGAAGACCAGGCCTAACGGTATCTATTTTTTGTTTTACATACAGGCGTCGACGAATGTGCAACTGCAACGTCTCCCTGCCCATCTGACAGGATATGTCTTGACAGACCAAGAGGATACACATGCGTTTGCAAGCCAGGATTCTTCGATGTGAGAGGAACGTGTCGAGGTAAGTTCACGTCAAATCTTCAATTTTTATAAGCCATTGAAAAGGTCCCATTTTATAACTGAGCGGATGCGTACATGTAGGCGAAATGCGGGACAGGGAACGCTTATTGCTTTGCCACTGCTAAAGTTCGTTTATTCATAACGTAGGGAGTATTTTAAGTGATGTGCAAGTCATTAGTGCTTTTGTGTCTTGTACTGGTATTTGTCATGAATTTTGTGTATTTGACAGTCACCTACTCAATTGCTCAGTTCAGTTTTTGGGATTAATAATTTAATATTGAATTGAATTGAATTGAACAGAACTGAATTGATTGAAATCAAGAATGATGATTAATGGAAGCTATTTATTCTGTTGCAGCTGCGGCGATAATTCGATTGAAGATGGCTCTTTTGAAGGTCCGAGGTCTGAGGGTAACATACGACGATGAATATATTAATCCGTATTCCGATCAATACAAAGTTGTGTGGGCTACAGTGGAAAATGCAGTAAGTTTTAAGTGAACTTGAAGTCATATCTTTCTTCCATAAACTTGTTTTGCGTATCGTCCTCTATACAAGCTAGACTAATCAAATACCAATTGAAAGATCTCAGAAATGAGAGACCAGAACACAGCCAGATTGGATGATGCAAACATCACCACTTAGACTCAGTCTTTCTGTAGAGAGATTAATGCACGCACAAGTATGTACAGGAATTGTGTTATCGAGATGAAGTATTCTGTGCAATCGTTTTCGTTTATTGGCACAAGAGAAGTACATAAAATGTTAATGACAGTGTCAATTTTAGGAGGCAGTATACTATATTATTGACATGATTCGTCAAAGTTTTTCAACTGGAAAAAATAAGCAGATAGGACAAACAACGTGATCATACTTTTTTAATAAGTATCTTTGACATTCTTTTCAGGTCAGCTTGGTGCTGAAGCAGAATTTTACGGTTATATATTTCGGAGTTCACATTTCCTTCTTCTATTCTGGTAGTCTGGGAGTCGAGATGCTACTATATTTCGATCCGACATCTGCACCGACCAAAACTGAGGTCGAGAATGTCCTCACCAAAGCAGTGGCTGAGGAACAAATGGAGTCTCTCACTGTAGTCCCCGATTGTATTGAAGCATTTGGTAAGCAATAAGGCGTAAACGACCATTTCGTTTTAGTCAGGCAAGCGACGGGCCCCAATGATTCACATATAAACATTGTGGATGTATAAATATCGACACGTTCTTACGCGTGTGTGAAACATACTGGTCTTGTTTTCACACACTGAAAATAGTCTCATACACCCCGCGTAGAATAACTTCATTGTGTATGCGCGAAATTATCCCAATGTATCAGTTTATTCGCATTAATTTTTTTATCTTCGGTCAGAAATACATGAACGAGATGAAGTCTTTGGTCTTAACAGGCTGCCGAGGGAGTTCGTCATCCGATCAATAATAATGTTCATGCCGTTATGTCCCAATATTATAAAGAATCGAAACTGCTGGTCTGTCTTTCTAGAACAAATACTGTATCTTCTTATTAAGAAATACGGTTCTAAAGAAGTTGGAGTGCTTTAAAATGAGTCAAAAATGCCTGCATTAGCATGCAGGCGTTTTAGATTTATCATGCAAATCATGAAAATGATGCTTGCAGGATTCACGTTGTAGTCAAAATATGGAGTTGGAAGAGATGGCGTTGATGATACATGGGAACAAGCAAGCAAATATAAAACTTGCGCGTGTTAACGGTTGTTTTTAACCATCTACCTTTCTAAATGTTGGGTTAACATAAAACAAAAACTTTAATTACCGTCGCCGTCATTCGCTTCATTTTCAGCTGACGAGGACAACCCATGCACTCGGCCAAGCGGTAATGATTGCTCTTTAGATGCACTGTGCGAATCGAAGGAGAGTAGCTTCACTTGCCAGTGTAACAGCGGTTTTGACGATTCATCTGCAGATCCCGACGAACGCCCTGGGCGCCAATGCGAAGAAGAAGGTACGAGTTCGATAGCTGTCGTTGATTCAAGACATTGCAAATTAAAGAATGATGGTTTTAATATTGTCAAGGTTAACAGATATATAACAATCCAATAGGAGTAAAGTGTACGGTCGTTTTTTGTTTTGGTTTTGTAGGTTGCATCAATGATAATGATGAAAATGATGATGAAAATGATAATGATAGTGGTGGTGGTGGTGGTGGTGATTGTGGTGGTGGTTGTGGTGGTGGTGGCGCTGATGATGCGCAATTTTCTGTCACCCTGAAAGATGATGATGTCACTTGAAGGAATAAACACTCTAGACATGTAAAATTCGGGCAAAATTTATAATGTTGTTTTATTTTTATCACAGCAATAATGGGGAAGATTATAATGATGATGGTGGTGGGATGTTCTTTTGTTGTTGCTGCTGATGATGATGCTGTTGTTGTTGTTGCAGTTGTCGTGATATACTGTGTTGTCCTTCAGTAGGATGATGATGATAATAATGTTAATATCTTTATTCTTTGCGAACAGACCGATCACACTTCAGGATAATGGCAATCACCCTCGGTTTAATCTGTGGAATTCTGTCCGTTGCCCTCGTGGTGTTCGCAGTTGTGTACTGTTGTATCATCCGCAGGCATCGCAGAGCGGACAGAACCAAGATGCCAGTACATCCCATCGTCGAATCAGAGGGCCCGTTCTACCACTGGATCGGCAGTCAAGGTATCGACAGAATGTCTGGCACGGAAAGTGAAGCCACAGAAGATTCAGATGACAAGAAGATAACCCATCTTCAGAAGAATATGATATATGCACCACAACAAAATGTATCTGTAACTGTTCTTTTTTGTTGTTCTTTCTCCAAAGTCGTCATATTCAAATAAGGCCAAAAAGAAAAAAAGTATTGTTTCTGGTCATTGCGTCTTTAAAAATGGGGCAGGCGATGCACATTTATTTTAGTTTTTTTTTCAATTCTGGGCCGTAAGTCATCTTTTAAAGCGATTGGAACTAATTTGGGATAATTGGATCTTTATATTGTTCAAATTTCTAACATTGTTAAGTGCTCTAAAGCTGAATGTTGCAATAATTACAAATTTACTCATAAAACCAAGTGTATTGCAGAAAAGAGAAAATCAGATGAGCTTACATTTGCAGATTAGACTAACACTACTTCACTATCCAATTATCTCAAATTAGTTCCAATCGTGTTTTTAAAAACACATAGTTAATAGATATTTTGTCATGTATGTAATGAATTTTGGCCATTTGAGTTGGGAATAGTTTATGTGAAGCTAACAAATTTTCTTCTTTGATAAGTCATTTCAATTGTTGATCTCAGCTACATAGAAAGAGAAAAATAAATGCTGACGCGAAGGCTTCTAAGTAATGCGCACTGACCACGTTTGGCGTTTTGCTTAAAAAAGCATTTACTTTCGTATTGAATTTGGCTGTTATCAGATGCAAAAATGCCAGTAGTAACTTCATTCATGGGGTCGTTCATAGGGTCACATGGTCCCACCTGGTTTGTGCAGCAGACCTAGCTGTTCGGATATTTTGACATCTTGTTTTTTAATGCATAGAAAACGAATGGGTGTCCTGATATATATGTGCCGTGAGTTCAATGATACAGCTATCTCAGTGAGACAGTCGACATAACAGTGTCTTTCACTACAACAAAATCTGTATTGCAAGAACAAGCGTATTTTTGACAAAAAAGATAATGCACCATTTTAATAAATAGTAAGCGTAATACAATTACTTCCATTGAGTATCAGTCCTGAGAAAAAAACGTTTGCAATATTTCTGCAGAACAGGAGGAGTATCTGTAAAGAAAAGGGAATTGATTGCCTGTGTAAGGAAATAATTATCGTGATTGATTTTTTTCCGCCAGGGACAAACTGACAAGGAAAGCCGACCAATAAGCAAGGCAAGACGCTCCGAACAACGGCGTCCCTCAGATGGACCTGGTGTAGGAGCGAACCTCGACTACGGTGACAAGGGATTCTTTACTCCATACATTGCGACAGGCGAGGAGGCTGAAAGGTTGAATATCAAAGGTAGAAAGGTAATAGACGCCCGCCAGACTTCTCATTACAGCCCCAATAGCTGCGAATTTTATGCATTGGTTCGTGTAAATGAACACTATTGGAACTAATTTGGGATAATTGGACGGTGAAGTAATGTCGATATAATCTGCGAATGTAACCTCATCTGCTTTTCTTTATAAGTTACATACTTGTTGTATGAGTAATTTGCAATGTCGCAACATTCAGCTATAGGGCACCTAACACTTTTGAGAAATTTGAAAAATATAAAGATCCAATTAATCCCAAATTAATGCCAATCGTGTTATTGGCTTTCAATGTATGATATCCGTAGATCAGTATAATCAACGGATATGTATATGTAGGATATCAGTAATGCCATGTACTTCAGTATGTTTGAAAGGGAAGATCTCCCCTGTAGCTGGTGCAGGGAATTTTAGCTCAATATCGTATTTTGATATTACAACGAATGTAAATAGGTTTCGATATGGTTTCTCATTTCAGAGCCGCCATGAGCGAGATCTTGAAAAGGAAGGCTCGAAGCAATACTCGTTCAGCAGAAGTTTGCCTATTCCAGAACGAGACTATCCAATTCCCCGGGCGCAAATCGGCGGGAGAAATAGTAGAATTTACTAGTGGTTTTTATTTCAGCAATGAGGAGGAATGGAGGGGCGACGTAGAAGAAAATTACACTCATAGCCATATTTATCCATACTTCTATTTTTCTAACAATATATATGATTGCCATATATCTGCTTATCCAAAATGACTGTTATTTTCATACCGAGAGAAAATTATGTAACACGTAAATTGGAAAGATATTATATATCTGCTTCAAACGTTTAAGGTGATACGCGCCTCGAAATAGAAAGACTTACGCTTATACTAAATTTTCCCCAATGAAACCTTAAACCATTTCCTTTCGGAATGAAGAATAAACATTACCGTGCAAAATTCATGTACGAGAGACAACTGTCCCCATATTTACCGACACATGAAATACAAAATGGCGTTCTTCCTTGTTTTAAGTCTTTTAGGAAATTTAAAGTTTCGTGTTTCACAAAAATAAGACGATGAAAACTTTATTTACTCCATGAGCTTCAAATTGAGCATCACAAGCGGTAGACCAAAAATGTATTGTAAAAATTCGTAGAAGTTTGTAAGTCTCCGAGGCGCTTTCTATCTTAAACACTGTCATAAAGGTATTTGCTTAATACCACAGAAACTAAGGCTGCATATTTATTTCTTTTTTGTATTATGTGATTGCATATATACCAAAAGTTACATTTATCTGAACTGCATGTTAGCCAGCATATGACAGGTTGTACAATTATTTTTAATTCAATTCATGTGTTATAAGTGTAGTTTGTGTAAGCCTAACCGCTGTTTGTTTATATTATACTAAGTGTCATACTTGTCCGCCCCTCGTACAATGGTTGATACCTAGCTAAGTCGATCGATCGATCGATTTATCGTTTCTTTAGATAGATATGTATGCATACTTGCGTTCAAATCGACTTATATTAATGAACATGTACAGACTGGTGACACCTGCATACAAATCTGATATATTCAATCTATTGTAGAATGATAGAATATATAATAATATTTAATTCATTTTGCACGTCATTCAACCAGAACGTTACAGCGTTCCCGAATGTGACTACAGACCAACTCTGAGTTAATGAACGATGAAGTCAGTCTCAGAATAGTGTCATTCCACATTCCCCTGAATACCGTCAACGCATTTCGTCTTCAAACGAAAGGGTTTGAGTACCCATAAAGCCGTTTGGTTTTGGGTGCCTCCGAAGATGCAAACATATATAGTATCACGTACTTGAATAACGCAATAAGAAGTACAAAACTTAGTCGTAATGTTGCAAATCTCTTCATGACATCTAAATTTGTCGCGACAAGCAAATGTAACGAGCGTTACAAGTGAATGCATCGATTGGGGCGGGGCCCTAGGGTTTTCTCAACTGGATGGTATGCGTGCGTTTTGTATTCAAAAAAATATGTCACATAATCAGAAAAATAAATAATTTCGTGTCGTGTGTATCATTCCAATCAATTATTATCTTTTTTGTGGAAAAGCATAACAATTATTGGGGAGGGCGCTGAAAAATCACGAGTGATCAAACACCGACGTGCACTGATACAGATTTGTGAAAGTGCTATTAACGGCTAAAGGGATTTAACGGCAGAGATTCTGCATTATACTGCCGTCTTTTTCGAATGCTTGACTTTTACATCGGCAGGATTGATATCAGAAACCAGAAACCACAATGTTAATCTCGTTGTCAATCAAGATCTATCACACTCCTTCATTTAGTGGGAAATTTTAACGTAACTCACATATGTGAGACTTTCAGTATTAACTGAACAACTTGTACCTTTATAATGAAAGGTGTACAAAATCATTAACTGAATCTGAATTATGACATTTGTCTGTATTGTTCTAAGTGTCATCAAAAGTGACGAACATAAGATTAGATAATTGCACAATTTAATAGAAAGTATATTACAATCCTTACATTGTGTTTGAAAGTAGAACGGGATGCAGTGACATTATTATTGATGAGAAATGTACAACATATCAATGCCATGACCATAAAACAGAGATAGTAAATTCTACAATTGAATAATTTGTTGAATGCGATTGTAGGATTTTTTATTTCCAAAACATTCTGTAAAACTTTGGGTGAGTGCATTCTTACGAGCCCATTCTTTAAGTTGTGAATTGGGAGTTAGGGAGTTCAATCCCATGATATTCCCTCTTTAAATGTACAAATGCAATAGTCTAACGATGTCAGCATTAACATTTACATATATCTTATTTTGTGTTTTACAAATGTATGGGATATGATTTTTTTCCATGATAATGGTGTAAATCGAGAATTACTAGCTGCTTTTATTTATATCTAATATCTGAATAAAGAAATGCATGTGCGGTGTTTTTTTCTCGCCCACAAACCTAGCAAAACTAATTTTAAGAATCTCACTTTTTATGCATGTATTACTTTGTTATTACAAGAAACAATAAGTTATAGTAAAATTAGGATTATGGTATTCTGTAGCTTGAAAGACATACAGATATGCGACAACCAAAACCTTCAATCGCACTTTTATTATTTGAAAGTAGATAGTTTAGATACATGGAACCATGTCAGCGACTTAAATTTTGTATGAGTGCACGCACAAAAACAAACACAAGGAATGGATGAGGTTAACAAGTTTTTTTTCTTTCCTTTTACAAACGTATTATAGCACAGTAAGTTCTTCAATCAAAAACCTGTCAATATGTTTCAATCATCATTACTAGTTATTGTATTTAATAGAGAGAAAGTGCCATTTTGCTTTAGTAATTGTTTGACTTTGACATAGGATGAGCATACATTAACGAAACAAAGCTTCGAAGGAGCATACATGGCACTAGTGAGTTAATTTTGTGATTGTTGTCAAATTAGTATGTTTATAGATATTTGTGACCATTTGAGTTCATCATCCTACATGCAAAGTTCAGACGAATTGCAAACAAAATGCATTTAACAAGATTTGAATTTATTTGGGAGAATATGATATTGTAGTAATGTTAGCTGATATAATCATTAAATTTAAGTTCATTTTTCTTTTTCTGCAACTCTCTTGTTTTTATTGGTAATTTGTAATATTGAACTTTCACCAATAAGGCATCTAAAACGTCATTGATTTTGGACAAGCAAAAGATCTTATTGTCCCAAATTAGTTTAAATTGTGTTATTTTTTAAATGAATTTATAATGCCATATGTAATATTTAATGACAAGAGCTAATTGGGCTCAGAGTTATCATTTCACACAAGGCTCTCAAGGTACTCACAAAATTATCCAGACACTGTTTTAAACGCTTAAATGATCTGCTACGACATACATTCATCAATTTAATGGCCATATTCTTTCTTGTCTTTGTTCTATACGGTGCAGAATTTATGTGTTACATTCACTTCAACAAATATAGCTCTTGTGCAATTAATAGAGATTTTGTTATATGAAAGCAACTATTATAGATTTGAATGGATAGAGTGATTCACATTCGACAGTCTATGCGAATTCAATTTTATTTTACTTAATACTTTTATAATCACCTCATTGCAAATACATTTATAAGAAGTTCTTTTTTAATTTATAGACAATAATTTACACTATTGTAATTAACAACTATGATGTTCAATGAATACTGTCATCACTATAATATTCATATAAATAAACAGGGTTTAAACGAGTCATGAGTCACTTGTAACTTTAATGTACAGACTCTATATCCCTTCATCACATCGTATTATCCGTTTCAAAAATCGACTGAATCATAATTGATTAATTTTAATACAATGCGAATATTCCTCAACAAATGTTGTCTCATACGTGCCTGATTGATATCCACCAGCCACTTTCCAAACTTGCAAAGGAAACAAAGTTTTAATTTTACCCCTGCGCTCAATAATAACAAGACATCTGGAAGTAAACTTGTATCAGCATATACACATCTTTTTCGAAATGAGCTGATTCATCAGAATATCTTGGTAGTTTACAATCTCAACAGCTGAAGGTCTAAGACTGCGTGTATTGTGAATTCAGAGACTTTACCCACTTTTGCTTTTACAAAACGCAAGGGCATTTGCCATTGTTATATTCGACCGGCCGACTTGTTTGACATTCGCCAGAGGAAGTTTATTTTTCAGTGTTGAGTTGAAAATTTTGGCCCAGAGGAACTTAAAAGGAAAGTTTGTTGATATCATTCTGATTAATGTTTTGTGTAAGTGTTGTTCTTGTTTATGTCCTGTATACTCTATATAATTGTTTATAATGGTTAGCTTCTTCAGTCATATAATAAAGGACCATTCAGAAAGTAGGCAGACGATAAAAATTATACCAAATAAAACAAATGCGAATTAGGGTAAATATGTTAAAACGAAGTTGACATAATATACGTGCACGGTGATAAAGAACTCTGATTATTGGCTAATGAACCGCACGTCTTTGTCATGAGATTACAGCAATATCTCAATTTCACAAAAATCAAATATCTCAGATATTCTCTGAATTTTTCATATTGAATGCAACATTTATAACAGAATGGGCAAGTACTCTAAACAGTTATCACTTCATTTTAATTTTTGAGTCGTCGGCGGTTTACCCCAAACAAGAACGACTGCACTATACCCGCGTTCAGTCACAGACCCTCGAGAAAAACCTTTCGCGGGTTTATGGTTCAATCATATGAACCGATTTCCATTTAAAGCGGCTTTAAACAAGCTGCAAATGAAAGGTACACGTATAATGGTGTTATAACAATAATGACAACAATGATGGCAAATAATGATGTATATAAGTTGAAAGCACAAAATCCTGCAGACGTAAATGAATGTTCATCATCTTCACAAATACAGTGGACGTCTGTCTCCTTCACACGCTTCATAGTCATTAATAAAACTTTGATTTTTGCAAATCAGCGAATTTAACAGTAGGGGTGAATAATGCATATCACATAACACATGATAAACTCGTTTAAGATGACACGAGCAGTTGTACAATACAGATAATATAACCTAAGTAAATTTATGTAAATGCAAATCACATCAGAGTTGAAACCGTACTGTTCCATTTTATGTCAGATAACAACATAAAGCACGATTGGAACTAATTTGGAATAATTGGATGGTGAAGTAACGTCGGTTTAATCTGAAAATATAAGCTCATCCTGCTTTTCTTTTTAAGTTATATACTTGTTTTAATGAGTAATTTGTAATATTGCAACATTTAGCTATAGGGCACCTATTACTTTTGACAAATTTCAAAAATATGAAGATCCAATTATCCAAAATAAGTTCCAATCTTGTTAACCAAATTTGGCAAATGGAACATAAAATGAAATTCACTCAACCCCTCTAATGACGTCATTTATAACATAAAATTGATTAGTGACGCTTCAATGTTACCTTGCTCTTCATTCGAGCGCTCTAAATTTTACATTAGCCTACAAGAGGTGACCTGAAAACCTTTTCAGGTGAAATGGTAGCATAAGCTACTTTAAAAATCATACTTTCTATCATCGCTGCTGTATACTTTGCATATTGCATGTGGATCGGCTAAATAAGTATCCTTTAATAGTTAGGTACTGTAACAATACTAAATGATAAAGAATGTTACCATTTAGTATAAGATTTGAGGTATTTCTTCCTGAAATGATTAATGGATTAAAATAGCTGAGCGATATCATTTTATGTGGTGTATTTTATTTGTATATCTATTGGTAGTGTAAGGCTATTGGACTTCATTTGTCGACTCCAACACCTAAGAGATTCAAATTACCCACATAATACTGGCTTTTACACTTCAATCTCTTGTCCTGTAAGAGTGGAGAGTAGGCGTGCGACCCATTCTTTCACTTAAACTTCAACCATGCGTGGGTCAGAATCATGTTATCCTTGACCCCATCCGGAGTTATCCTTGACAATGCAGCTGTCCAAGGCAGCTGACAAGGCAACTGCCTTGTTGTTGACCTCCATAGTTGACATTCTCGTAACCTTGATGCTGACCAGAACAATTTAGAGAAGACGTATTGATAAGGTAATTCTGTAGTAAAAAAAAGTAAAAAACAGTGTTATCGATGTATGTTTAGCTCGATCCCGTGTAATTTGAGTATGTTCGTGTACCCGAGAGTTGTCGTGAATGCTTAGTCGATTATGAAAGCGTCACATGTAGTGTTAAAAATAAGTCTAACGAACGCTAACAATATAACCAACTTTAGTTAGGACGGCAAACGATCTTGAAGAACTGTCAGGTAAGCTTTACAATGCGGGCAAAGTATTTGATTTAAATAAAGTCTTTGGCGAAATAATGTTTCATTCATAATTATATTAATGTCGACGAACTATCCGCGAAAAGATGACAATCTCGTTAATATTTAAAGTTGTCATAAGAGTTCATAAGAACAATGGCGTTTGTAGCTTATATATTTCATGATTAAACGTAGATTATCACGTCATTAAATGAGGGTAAACGGCTTTCGGGGAATATATTATCATCAAAGATGTCTGATAGAGCAAAAGAGTCTGCATCCATCAAATAGTAACAAGGAAACAAGAAAAACTGAACACGATTGGAACTAATTCACATTCGATGGTGAAGTAATGTGTGTTTTATATGCAAATGTAAGCTCATCTGCTTTTTTTCTAAGCAATTCTCTTGTTTTTGTTAGTAATTTGTAATATTGTAACAATCAGCTGTAGGACACATAACACTTTCGAGAAATCTGAAAAATATGAAGATCCCATTATCCCAAATTAGTTCCAATCGTGTTCCAGTGATTTTCAAGTAGACAGGCAAGTAATCCTTTCGGCAGTGAATGCGGACTGTAGACGCAAACAACACACTACTTACACCAAGATAACAGTGAATGTTATCAATTTCTCTCGTCAGCTTCTTAAATTTTGGTCTGTCCTTTGGATTCCGTCTCCAACATTTCTTCATCACCTCATGGCTGTTATTGCAAGATAGAAGAACAAGCGCACATCGATTACTTTTATGGCATGTTACATTCTAGTCTTATATGTTTTTATTACCCTTTAATTATTGCATAGAATTAACAATCATTAATTAAGAATGGACCTTAGAAAGTGGATGGAGATGGTTAAATTATCCTAAGAAACTACAGTACAAAACATAACTAAAAACAATGGCAGTCATTCTGCATTGTGAGTAAAATCGTCAGCTTCTTAAATTTTGGTCTGTCCTTTGGATTCCGTCTCCAGGCTTACCATGTCAACCAGATTTGTAAAAAAGCCAGTCACAGCTTATACAACCTCCGACGTATTCGTCATTATTTGAATCAAGACACTACTGAAATTCTTTTTCACGCTCTCATTAGCTCCCACCTCGACTACGCCAATTCAATCTTATATGGCATGCCAAATCAGCATTTTAATAAATTACAGCGTGTCCAAAATGATGCAGCAAGAGTGGTAATGCATCTGAGAAAGTATGATGGTGTGACTGACTAACTGATCCAACTACACTGGCTTCCAGTAAAGGCCAGGGTTAATTTCAAAATTATCTTGCAGGTCTTTAAGGCTCTAAATGGTATGGCACCACAGTATATTTGTGACTTGGTAGAAGAAGTCAGCGTTAATAGGTATAATCTGCGGATAAATTCCGGTATGAATCTTGTAGTACCAAGATCTTTCAACAAGTATAATGATCGTGCATTTGCAGTCTGTGGTCCAAGGTTATGGAACTCACTCCCACTTGAATTAAAGTGCA
>LD343748.1:266086-273586 GCA_001465055.1 Ptychodera flava | reverse complement strand
TGTATAATTTACTTGGTTGGTTAGTTGGTTGGTTGTTTGGCTGGTTGGTAGGTGGGTTGGTTTGGCTGTTAGTTTGTTTGTTTGTTTGTTTGTTTGTTAGTTTGTTAGCTATATCAGTTTATTTATTACCTTTGTTCTACAGATTTCAGCAACGCTACTTTTTGGCGGAGATTTTGGACCATTTTTTCCCTTAATTGGTGGACTAGGAGGAGAAAGCACCTCCATATACATTGCAGGTCTACTGGATGGCAGTGCCTGATTGTATTCGTTGGGTAATTTCGACCCTTCACCATTCAAACCATCAATAGACGTAGTAGATCTTTTCTTTAATCTTGAATGACACAAACATAACAGATGGAACGACTTCGTTAGTTAAAACATAGGAGAAACATGTTGAAGGTGATTAAAAGTCACAGTTAGGCACAGTGTGACCTCAAAACACGGCCAAAATCAATGTCATTCAAGACGGATAATTTACCAGGCCAAACGTAGAAATGACAGCAACTATAGGATCGTCCTGAATAATTGCTTGTGATGAAATAAGATGCCCGGAGTTGGTAAGCGTACTCTACTTTTATGCCTGTGCAATCGTCAAGATTGTGATAACTTTAGTTTGATGCGGCAAGTTACTATTCGAGTGCAAGCTAGCTGTCACTCTTTTATTTGGAAAACATTTATATATTATTTAAGAAACATTGGGGAAACACTACATGGTGGCGTCGTCTATACTTTCCTTTGAATGATGACGGTGCACTTGCTTGAGCTTAATTTATCACTTTAAAACTTTAAACTGAAAAGATCAAATGAGAACTGTAATGTAGCTGTGATTGATAACCTCTTCCATAGATAGCTAGCGTATGCTATTACTAGTATCAGTGGTACTGCAAGTATAACCACCAGTAGAACAATGATCCATATTGGTACGCATCGGTCCTTGCCAGCCGTTGTTTTCCATCGATTTGTATTTCCCTGACTGATGGTACGAACGGCCCATTTTGATCTAAACTTGTCACCTAAATGCCTAAAATACGAGATGTAAACGAAGAAAGAGCATTCTATTAGCTTCATTTTCATTGTGTCACCTTTGAATGGATGATTAAATCACTCTCTTAAATAATAGTGAAATCTTATTTCCTATATATTTGGTTTATGTTTTGCGAACATTTTAACTAGCGTATATAGAATCAATAAAGCGAATCTTATCTCATATGTACATATGTATGTGTATTTATGTACTATGCCTACATGAGTGGATGATGAGTGGAAAAATTGACGTTTTTAACTCTAAATGTACGAGTAAAAATTGTAAAGGGTAGTTGTGTTTAAAAGGTCGTATAGAGGCTATATAGCCAAATCAACTAAAACTGCAAAAAGGAAAGCGAGAAGTTGTGTACGAAGCATGTTATAAACATTACGCATGATGAAATTCACAAACAGTGAACTCACTTTGCAAGAACATCCTCTCCAGCAACAACGGAATGTGTCTGTGGATAGGTACATGTGTACCAAATATCGGTTCTGACGACAAGAAAAGATGTCACATGTTATCTCTGATGATGTTGCACCTTGACCATAATTGACAAAAACTACATACAAAATATTCATTCACGCGAACTGTCAATGATAAAGTGAAAGGTAGCACTTAACCAACAGTTTTTATCAAGGGAATATTTCTGATCAAAAATGACAAGGGAAACCCCTCCTACAATATATTTTCAAAAGGCAGAGAATTTAAAATTTAGTATGGTAGTAAAAAATTACTCGAAGGGTGAGAAGGTATATATTTGGGGCAGAAAACCTCAATTTTGGTGTAATTGATCAAATTAATTTAAGTCAAAAACTTGATAATATTTTCTGAATTTTAATATATCACATGAAAAAAGAGTATATATAGCAATAAAACCAATATTTTATTTTGCATTATCTATCCTCATTCTAAAATGGCAGAGTTTGAAAGGCTGACACTCTAAAAACGTGATTAAAATCATGATAAGCAATATAAAAATGCCTTGTATTCAAAGTCTAAGAACGTTATTGCCAAGCGATTTCGTAGTATAGAATTGAAAAAACATACTGTGAAAACTTCACAAAATTCGACCGAGCGAGATGTGAGTTAAAGTGTTATGAAATCTTGAAATTGAGAGAAAAGCCAGGAGACTGGCTGATTTGCACAAATTCGCATAAATTAACGATTATTTCTCATGCAACTTACGACTGCTTGAGAAGCTAAAAGGTGAACCCGACCAATAATTTCACCTTTGTTAACAAATTTTGCGAAGGGGCGATTTTGAGCAAAGTATGCTGTGTTACGTACAACGTCACCTTAATACGTCACTGCAATTTTACGTTCGAAATTCATCTTGTTTAATGACGAGAAGTTCGCAAGTTGCTAAGTGTGTCCTAAGTATTGTGATCGAGAAAACGCCAGAAGAATCCCTTCTAGATAGACACTAAATAGTCAAGTAAATTAATGGCAATCATAGGCATCTGTTATCCAAAAATCAAAGGCCAAAAGTCACATTACATAGTTATTTCATACGAAAAATAGAGCATATACAAATCACACAGTCACAGTAAAAGGAAGATAATATGGACTTCATGTAAAACTATCAACTTGAAGAAGTGACGTCAGTGGGAAATTGATGATAGTGCAGTTTAAATCATCTCTCTTGTACATTCTAGTAGAAAGGTGACCACTACAGTCAAATTCGAGAACAAATATCTAGATACCAAGCCAGAGAAGCTGATTCGGTACTTTCTTTGAATCTCCAATTCAGGAGGACAAATTATAAGAAACAGGCACTGAATCAGGAACTAATCAGAAAAACTCCATCATCAAAGTTTCAGCATCTGAAAATTGGAGGGTTTAATACCTAAAGGGATTTTTCTGTTTGACTACGTTCTGGATGAATTCTGCCTTGTATAAATACAGAAACAAGTCAACAACTATGGGGAACAATTCGTACCATACGAATTCCTGTGCACTGTTTGAAAATATGAGCGCGAAATTCGACAAATATGTCTTCGATGACGAATTCAAGCATACTAAAGTTATGAGAGCGTTTCTTTTACTTTGGAGACAAAACGAAAATTGTGTCAATATTTCAAAATTATGCAAAAACCATTAGGTTTGACACGGTTAAAATAAAGGACGAATAGGATCTGGCAAGGAGACACTAATATCAAGCATGGCAAAACTTAGACCGCCAGCATGAAGATAAGCTTACAATTTACCGGACATGTCGCAACACCACGGAGGACAAAGGCATATTTGAAAAGTTCTGTAGAACCAACATGCTGAGAAATATCTTACGAGTTGTGGAGTACTTACTCATTGACAAGTATTTGTCGCTCGTCAGATAAGCTTGGGCCGATGTCTAAAATGGCGACGTCCAATCCAAGCTGTTCTTCAAGGTCTCTATCTCAAAGAGGAATAAAGTAAGACTTAGCTGGTTATAGGCAGTATTCGAAGCCACGGACATGAAGCTTCTTCAGAATAGCAACATAAGTAATTATACTGTTTGAACATGCATATATCTGTACTATTCTACTGACTCCATACCTAAATCAAAAGTTTAAACTCTTCCCACCTGACAATCTCATGTGAATGCGCTTTCATGTACTTGTTGGATAATGAGGTAGTCAAAACAATCAGATTTTGAATACTGGTTGTCGTAATCTGTGTCGTAAAAAATATAAAAACAAGAATAGATATTATTAAGTACTCATGCACAGAAGGTTCTGTTAACCATGAATTCATTCATGAAACAGTCAAGAATAAGCATACTGATTCTTGCCCATGACTATCCGGCTGTTCTTTGAGTCGTTTACAGTCATTTGACATCTAAAATTTATTAATCTATACGTAGTAATCATAATTAGGTCAATGGGTTACATATGTCAAATCATGAAGTGTATATTGCATCATTATACAAATATTTGTCTAACACATGATTTCTTTTTGTTTTATACCAAATAGACGTTTGCATGTCAAAAAAGTTGAACACTTTTGCGTAACAATATAATAATATGCTTACACACAAAATTATTTTATGTTATCTAGGTAGGGAAATGGTGTTCCAAAAGCACAAACACTAAACGTTAATAATGTTTAACCTGACGAAAGCTTGAACTCTTCGTTTTTGATATGCGAAGAAGCTTTACAATCACTGGTTAAGGTAGAATTTACAGATAGGTTGACAGATGCGACTTTGAAACTTTTAAAAAGGCTCCTTTGTGTCTACCATTTGTGAGGTCTCATTTTGAAGCTCATGCAGTAAATAATGTTTTCACTGGCTAACGTTTGTAAAGAGCGAAAATACTTTTTTTCTCTCATAGAATGGGCCGCCATTTTGAATTTCAAGTGTCCATCATTATAATGGGTAATTTGTTTCTCTGAAACCACATTTGCACCTTAATCTCGATATTTATTTTTATCTCGATAGCTAAGTGGCCTAAAGTATCTTTACATACTGTCTAAGCAACAGTTGAAGTTATTCCACCTCAAAGACAATAAGACAGATTTTCCGTCACCCCTAAGCGAGTGAGGAATAGCCTGTGTCATTTTAACAATTATGGTTAGAGACAAATGGTTCTGCTCGTGTCTTCATCTTACTTCCACGTTCGTATCCCGTAGAGAGGAAACTCCATTACCAAAATCATCCGTAGCCTTCACAGTGAACTCAAACGTTGAAAGTTTATTGTTATCTAACGGTTCAGCGAGGTAGATGCTGCCCGACCATTTCTCTATCGCAAATTGGCTTGGTCCTCCTTTCATCTCGTAAAGCAAGGCGCTGCTATTTCCAATGTCTGCATCATCGGCCTTTCGGTTAGGGAATTATAAATAGTATACAGGTGTCAATGAATGTGGTCTCGTCACATTATAGATAAAGACGAATCTGAGCATTTTCTAATTGGCCTTCAATAAGAATAATTATAATGTTATATTTAAATGATAACAGTGATATGTTGTGTGGAAATTTGAGTGATTAATGCACACCCTAGTTTCCATTCCCTGGGGTAATAACAGATACCGTAGCTTTAAATAGCTGTATGTACATATATTCATTTGTACTTCCAAGCAGAAAGGGGTGTTATTGATTGTGCAGTACGGGAGAAAGTTTTCAAAGTACACTTGGACTTCAAGTGACTCAAATACGTCTTAATATGTTGATTTAAAGTGTTACAAATTACACCAAATTTGCAAAGTTCTTTGTCTAATCTTGAAGTACTAGTCATAATTGTTTGTAGGCGAAGAAACAAAATGATATTGTACACTTATTAATGAAATGTCGTTAGCATTAGCTATATTTACCGTAATCTTCATTATCTTTGTTCCAAGCAGAATATCAAAGTAAATACCAATGGCATAAGTATCTTTTTGGAATATTGGCGGGTTGTCATTGATGTCTTCAACCTTTAGGAACACGCAAAGCTCGCTCAAACGAAGGTCCTTGCAGTGGTCTTAGGATAAAAAAAACACGAAATCTTCAGAAAAATAGGTTGGAAATACGCTCATATATTAAATTTATTTGTTAAACAAGGAAGAAACGTTCATAACCGCATTGATGATATTTTTTCCGATGTCATTCCTCCGATCTTTGGTGAAACAAAAATCACTTATGTATAGATTATTAAGTAAGTACGTTTTATCTTGGCCTGTCAAATATTACAAAGTATCCGTATGTTGCGCTGAATTATTGTATACCACCCGTACCCGGGGTAGTAGTCACCTTAGGTGTACTGTGATCATTTAAGTATCATTAGAAGTACGATAGAAAAAACGTAAAGACAAGTAAATGAAACAAGAACGAAGAAAAAAATGTGACAAATCGTTAAATCAATATGAGGAAAACAACCAGGTTTATAACTTTTAAAACTTGCTACCTTTCTACATATCTCGCATTTAGATATAGTGTAAAACATTTTTCACCTGGCACCATAGGCGGTAGGGGTGTCCTTTCATTCGTATGGGCACCACTGCCACTGTGGTTGAAAAATGCAACGACGAGCAAATGATATCCTGCAGTCTCTTCTCTATCAAGTTCTACTTTGTTGCAAATCATTCCAGTTGTCTCATTTATTGTAAAGTGATCTAAAATGCACAAGTTTAGAGAATAAATTAATGTATAGTTCACGAAATGGATGGCAAGTAAATTAAATCCCTTTCTTTTGAATGATTGCCTCGGCAAGAACGGCCGGAAAGTTTTATTCTACAACAATATATAAACATATTATGTTTACGGAAGGTTTTATCAAACTCTACATTACAGTCCGTGATATTGAGCTATTGAATTGAAGAGCAGTGTCGAGCAATGTACCATATAACGTTACTGGTAAGCAGAAGCTACATAATTTTACACGAAGTCACGAAAGTGACTTTTCTGGACCGAGCTTTCCACACCAAATCGTACACACATTTAATCGTTGCAACACGATATCATCCAAAACATGATCATCAGAATACGTGTTTATTTTCTAGTCAAAGTTCTACTTGATCCTAGAGATAAGGAAAAAGATTCAAGATGAATACTTACCGTTCTTGTCACCTGCATCAATTTTGTAGTAAATCGGCCGAGTGTGAGGCCCATTGTAAACCGCCTGTGGTATTTCTTCGCACCAGGATTGTGCCAGGTCGCCCTCGATTGGTCTTGTTGCCATGCTGTAGAATGGATATAATAGTTGTCATATGGATTTTAGTTCCCATATAGTTTTCAATAAATCACAAATACCCAAGTGGAGATTTTCCACAATATTGTTCCGACTGTAAAATAAAAGGTCTTTAGTTCTACTCAAAGAATATTGATACATAGTTTTGAACTTCTTATCAACTCTATCTGGATGCGTGTGCACGTCAAATGTTATAGTCCAAAAAGAAATACAAGCCTTTCTATGAATGTTCCAATGGTTGTTAGTCCCCATGGACGCCGTCCGGGGGGACTTATAGGTTTGTTCATGTCCGTGCGTCCGTGCGTCCGTCCGTCCGTTCACGCAGATGTCTCAGAGATGCCTGGAGCGATTTCATTCAAACTTAGTACAAGGATTACTTCATATGTCATACAGGTGCACGTCGATTTGTTTTGTGACACGATCCAATATGGCTGCCAGGAGGCCATTTGATTACGATTTTTTCATGTACAGGGCCATAACTCAGGCATGTTTCAACTGAATTTATTCAAAGTTGGTACAAGGACATTGACCAATGTCTTAGATATGCACTTCAATATTTTTGGTGATGCGATCCAATATGGCCGCCGTGCAGCCATTTCGTTACGATTTTTCATGTACAGAGCCATAACTCAGGCATATCTCAACCGATTTTAATCAAAGTTGGTACAAGGACAGTGACCTATGTCATACATATGCACACTGATTTGTTTTGTGATAAGATCCAATATGGCCACCATGTGGCCATTTTATGAAGATTTTTTTAATGTCCTGAACTACAACTCAGACATGTATCAAGCGAATTTATTCAAAAGTATTTTTATCACAGACCTA
>LD343748.1:252411-266008 GCA_001465055.1 Ptychodera flava | reverse complement strand
TTTAGAGACAATTTGATTATGTAGTTTTGGCAGTTTAAGAAGTACGAACGATCAGCTGCTAGTAAATCTAAGTAATATAGCGAAGTAGGCTTTGTAGATTTTAATATATATATGTCAGGTTTCTCAGGTTTTTTACCCATTTGTTTGTTTTGGGAAAGTTTTAAAGGCCGGGTCCTGGTATATATAGAGGTGCTGCAACGGCAACGCTAATTTTGCGTAAGGCACATACCATTTATTCGGAAATTCAAACCACCAAAGCAACTCCAACCATCAAAGCGACAAGTTCAAATGATTCACCAAAAGCCAACTGCTATGATATGCACGCGCATATAACTTCGAAGGGGATTCCATAAAAAAGTGAAATTCTTCACTCGAGAACAAAAGCGACGAGATTATAAAAGCAAATTGAAAAAGGCACATCTGTCTGATACATCAAACACGTAACAGTCGAACCACAATGTGATCATTCTATTTTCTCTCTTCGACAAACAAGCCAATAATCGAACCAAAAGCATGAGAATACAAACCAAATGCGTGATTAATGATGGGCCCTTAACCGAAGGTTTCCAAACATACGTTAAGATTAAATCATAAAAAAATAAAACTTTGCAGGTCAGCAAGGTCATCTAGCTATAGCAAAGAACTATACCTCGATTAAGCAGCGTCTGACATTGTATTCTTATATCATTCAACAACAAAAATTATCCACACGCTACAACGTTTTGCTAACTCAGGTAGATCAGATTTGTGTGGCCGCTTTCACCCAGTAAATTCATTGCAATAGAAATTGGGGTTTGGTCGAGAGTATCTCATTTATTTGGGTCAGGTTTTATGCCCAGTGTTATTATTTTGCATAGCCGACATATATTGTGTCATCAACCTACTTCCGACATGACGTCACCAGTTTTGAGCTTAACAAAAGAGGAAAGGTGCATAATACTTAATGTAAACGATATCGTTAAGTTTTTTGTTCGACGATTCTATTATTTCGATGACTTTCTTTATACCATAGTGAGAGCACAGGGATATATATATTCAGGGACAATAAATACTAATATGATGAAAATCAAAAAAGTTTCGTTGTCTACAAGTTTTTTTTGTCTGTCTGCCTTTCCCTTGCCTATACGCTGTGCTCGATTGAGATTTGACGTACTGCGCACTATGTGTGTATATATATATATGCGTAGTATGATGCACCCTCTTTCAGTGAACTCTTGCTTCCGCGCGTGACCTAAATATTTTGCAGGATTATCGCGTCTGCGGGATTATCGAGTCTGGAGAATCAGACTTGATAATCCCACAACGGATTCAGGTCACGTGCGGAAGCAAGAGTTCATCAAAAGAGTGCGCATTTTAATAAGCATATCTGACACTACGCAGTCCATCACGTCTCAAGCGAGCAGAGAGTACTGGTGAGAGAAAGGCAGACAGAAAAAAACTTGTACACCACGAAACTTATTTGGTGTTTATCGTATGAGTATTTATTGTCTTTGAATATATCCCTGTGGTGAGAGACGTTCTTACTTGTGAAACTGTCCAGGCACATCAAATATCGGCTGGGCCCACACAAATATTTTAACGAGAGTTTCGTTGTACCTAATCCAGCATCCGTTGTCGGTTGCCCTCACAATAAACTGTACATGAAGTAAAATATAGCGTCAGGTTATTCATGTAGCTGTTAGACACATCCTTTTGAAATGGATAGTAAAGAATAGGTGTGAGCGCTCTGTTTGGTCCTGAGATCCATCAACAATCATGAATGGTTGTTAATTATACGAATGATATGGGAACATACAGCATGACGAGCTTGGGATGCCTGACATGATATGAATATTCAACGATGTTCAGAGATTTCTGTCATAGAAAAATTAATGTTGAGCACTCGATTGCTTTTAGGTCAAAGCGTAGTGATATTACTTAGGCAGTGACGGTTGCTCAACCAATTCGAATGCAAAAAGTTGTCGATAACAGGCTACTGAATCTTACAGCGATATAATAACGTCATCAATAGAGTAATCAAGGGTCACCATCCCTTAGAATTTACATTGCAGTCTGAAGTACGTCAGTGAGCATGAACCGTGAAATTTTCATTGCAAAGTATCGTTAGGAACATAGAGGTCACAATATTTTTACCTCAAAGGTGAGTGTATCCAAATTTCCCCATTCAGCATTACCGAACCGCTTTGCAACAAACACTTCTCCCGTGTTCAGATCAACAGCAAAATGGGCAAGAGCCGATGTGTCTTGGTCAGGATGAATACTGTATCTTACGTTGGCATTACACGTTTCCTTGATAAATGAAATGATAGGACTTAAGAATATAAGCATTTTATGCAAGGCAACTGTGAACGAGAATGACTATTTTGATACAACTGAAAACACGAGAAACCACGAGAGCAGTATGTGCTCTGGTGTTGTGAAACAGCTTGCGTCAATTCTCTATTTATGAATGGACGTTCGTAAATTTTATTTACTGGTTCACTTTGCATTTGTTGTTCCGCGTTTTGACCTTTGTCCAACCATTGTGCGAAATTTTAAATATGTAAATGCAATTGTGTGACTAGACTGAAAGAGCGACGGATCTTTCAGCCTATAATGTGACTGGATGTTAGTTTTTTTTTTCATTTGAATGTCATTTTACAACTGTTTAGTCTTCACAGAATGAACAATGGCGCAAGTCTAATACAGGTTATTTATAACTTCAAATTAGCTCAGTTTGGGTGATGTCCATTTAATTGGGTCATCGGTCTGATTTCCCTGTGTTTGAGTTTCTGTTCCCGACCAATGACCATCTTTGTATCTCTCATAATTCAAAATACATATTCTAAACAATAAGGTTCGCTGTAACCATTAAACAAACAATCAAACAATTTCTTTTCTAAAATAATGTAGAGTTGAGCATGATATATGTATATGAGTAGCTTAGTAGGCATTATTTAATTGTCTTGACTTGTTCTATAATAAGTATTCTTAGGGTATACTGCTAAAAACAGCAAAACTGCACAAAATTAATGCATAATACTTGAGATGTTGTTATTCTTCAAGTAGTGTGAGGTATATGATACATTTCATCTTCTTACAAATATCGAATGTAGATCCCCTTTTTCATTCTTTTTAGTAATATCTGTTCTCTCGATAACTTGATCTTGCAATCATTCAAAATGAACTTAGTTTGTGGCAAGCTTACCAGCTGATCATCGTCAAAGGCCTCTACAGTCAGAACGTGTTGTCCAACATTAACTGTGATCGGTATGTTACCTTCATAAGGTGTGCCCATGAAATACGGGGTATTCGGGTTCTCGTCCTTCATCAAATGTAGGTTTTCCTCAGCCCAACCCTCTTAATTGTAAAGTAAATAGAATGACTTTAAATAAGGCTGTATTTTTAAATACGAAATACTGTCCATCTTTCCGAATTTTATCTGAAATTCTTTAATTATTTGTCATTGATACGCAACTCTACAGCACTATTGACATAATATCACCATGTGTAAATTTTACAAAATTCAATGAATGATCTAATTAAACAATTATAAATAAACCCCATCTGGTTTGTGCTGATAAGCCATGAAAAGGATCATCTGAAATAGCCACTTTTTCGATCATAAATTGTAATTCTTTTATTGAATATTTGCATTTGTCGGGATCAGAAAATCTTTGTTCAAAAGTCAGAAGAGTCATGGAGTTTATTTTCAATACAGAGAATACTAAAGGAGCATTCCAGATTTTGCAGAAATGAAGCCATACAAGAGGTTTTGATGAAGGAAAAGTGCTTTCCCAGCCAAACTGCAGGAAAGAACCGTTTAGTCGTTGGAAGTGATGGATGACTGTGAAATTATTACCTTGAAAACTCATATTCAGAATAGATGACGTCACCATTAGTACCAATATATTCCAGCTACCTGCATTCGGTAAATAATGTGTCACATTTTGGAAAGACACTCAACGAAGTATATTGAATGTATATTTAGAACATTGTCACACAAAGAAAGTACACATTGTGGCCGTAACACACTTTCTTGACTACGCATAATGTTACCGATAACCTTTTCCGGATTTACTGGATTAAAGTAGAATGTATAATGAACCCCGGCGACAGATATTAGGACACTCAAACTTTACAATTCTCTTCCAATCTACCTCTTGTGGGGGCTCATAAAGCTCAGGAAATTCGAAAACATTTTATCGTCTTGGTTTTTCGAAATTCGAGAATTAATTTTCCCCACAGAGATAATACAGCTATAGCCGCCAATTGTGATTTGAAGTATCGGTAATTTGTTTACTAAACTTTGCATCACTGACTTTTATTCTTTATTTGACAAGAGAATGGTGGAAAGTTTCATAGAGGAAAGTTTGAGCAAAATTCTAAGTCTGCCACTTGAGAGACACATCCTGCCTTGATTTTTCAAGGACAGATGGTTGGCAGTATTATACAAGCAAGTTCATGTGGAATTTGCTAATCAGCCCAAACTAAACATTAGAGGCAACCCTGGTCACTTAAAAATTTCCAAGATCTTGTGGCGCGATGTTGGAAAGCTATATTACGTAATCTTATACTTTGTTGTAGGTCTGTATCATGAGATGTTGATAAGAACTTCCTTAAGTTTGCTGAAAAAGCAACTGAACTGATGACCAACGTTGACCGATAAGTGAAGTGAAAGCTACTCATAAACTGTGAGCCTTAATATCATTTTTCTGGTATCACGCAAGCAGGAAATTATGAAAAACAATCTCTTAAACAAGATACTATTTCGATGGCTTGTCGAACATCGTTTTCAGCTCACGTGTTCACACATGTGGGCTAATGTCATAGCGATGTCTATCTGTCTGTCCGTGTGTGTGTGAGTGTGTGTGTGGGTGTGTCTGTTTGTCTGTCTGTTTACACGGTAACTCAAAAACGCCTGTACGGATTCAAGTCAGATTTGGTAGACAGGTACCACATGGTAATTGCAAGAACTCATTAGATTTTGGTTAGTGTGGCTTGCCTATTAATGAAGTTATGCAATATCATTTTTTTCATACAATGGTTTCCTATGGAGACTGTAATGACAGTGTCGACATATATCAAGAAATACTGCACAAAATTTCATGAAACTTTTCACAGATGACAATCTCAGAATATTATGATGATACTGTGAGTGTCATATCAATTATCTGTTCATTTGCATATTTCCTGAACTTTTGTAATTAATGACACAACTCTGAAATTCCTGCACCAACTTTGATGATACATGCAACAAACATTTATCTGATATATGTCTAATTGTACTCAGAAGCACTGGGCAGTGTCAAGTTAATAAATAGCTCATTTGTATATTTTATGAAGTTTTGTAATTAATCATATTACTCCGAAATAACTGCACCAAATTTGATGAAATCTGCTGCAGATCTGAAAATACGGCACACAATTCGGTTAAACCTGCTACAGATATTGATCTGATACATGTTTAATTGTTCTGAGAAGCATTGGGCAGTGCCAAGTTAATAAATAGCTAATTTGCATATTTATTGAACTTTGTAATTAGTGATGTTACTCCAAAATTACAGCATTAAATATGATGACACATGCTACAAATGCTGATCTGATAGATATATAATTGTCCCATGAAGCATTGAGCAGTGTCAAGTTAATAAACAGCTCATTTTCAATAAAGTGTTGTAATTAGTGATTTAACTCTGAGAGCACTGTGCGAAAGTTTATGAAACCTGCTACATATAATGATATAACAGATATCTGATTGTTCTGTTAAGCGTACAACTGTTAATGAACCTGTTGTAAAACAAGTGAGCACATTCAGTTCACATCTGGTTATTTCATACACTGAGTGACCAGTATGTTTTGAACTGGGCAGGCAAAACCGGGAAGAGCAGAGCAAAAATTGTTAAAAACTATTTGCCGCCTGGCTGCCTTCACAAAAGATATTTAAATTACCGGCTAAACAAGTGAGAATTTCTTGAGAAAGTATACGTGCTGTTATCTTGTGATGACAAAAATTATCGAAATTACTGAAGAAGGGAAAGAAAATAATTTTACATGGTCATTGATACCCCCTCGTAACATTTTATAATCCATTCCTTACAGCTGTGCTGACAAGCAACTTCTTTAAATTAATAGTTTGCCTGTCTGTTATCAGTTGCTACATATTTCGAAACTGTGTCACATTTCAGCCAGATGAGAACAAGTTCGTATTTCCTGTCGAATGCAATTGCAAAAGACAATGTAAAACATTTTAATTGCGGTGCCATAAGAGTAATTAACTAGCTGCAACCGGTGTTTATGAAATGGAAGGGATCGTTTTACATGAGTGAACTCTCTCCACAGTAGAAAGAGAGACTCTCTCCACAGTAGAAAGGGAGACTATCTTCTTCTGACTTACAAAAAACCAACTTTGAACCCCGGACAATCATGGAGGAAGAATCGAGAATTTTTAAAATTCTGACAAACAAGTTGCTGCATAAATATATATTAAACTCGTTAACAAAATATATAATGGAGGTACAAGGAGATGGTACTAAAGAGATAGGTAGGTATCCCAATAATTGAAAAGTCGTTTTCTATTTGATTTTTTTTAGTTTTATCATACTGCGTTTTATTTCTAACTCTCTAAGTTTCGTGAGGGAAGGTCGTTATCAAGTCATCACTGTTAAAGCTTAACATTATAGATCATGGAAGTTCTCTTCTTCCATCATGTGAAAAGATGTTTCGACACATTTCTCTTTTTGCTTTAATGTTTCATAACCTAAATGATTTAAACGAAATATGTTCACGTTTTGATTTTCATAACTTGTTGTGTTATAATATTGTTTTTTATATTTCTGGGTCTTGAAATAAAATGTCTGTCAGGATTGGACAGTATTGTCTACGGATATAGGTTTTTCCTTCGATGGAGAGAACCTTCAGATGCGATAGAAGAACGATTTTAATTAATGTAATGGCAAGGCGATTAATGCTATGTTATCGTTACAGTGGTACAATATTACAGCAAGAGACATTGATCGCATAAACTTAAAATGTTACTGTTTTTCGAAACCTGTGTTTTATGAATACATTCAAGGTAAAGGTCTGTGAAGAATGCTCGTCACCGTGTTTGCATACTAAACTGCATCAACGACGTACCACTATTAATGGATGTTGCCAAATAATGCTGACTGGTCTTTAGGGAGACACATCTGACTTGTGGGTGGAGTATGATCGGGGAAACTTTTTCATCGAGACCGACACCAATGTCTCTTACATACTTTGGATAAAACTCGCAGACACTTGCAAATTCAAACTCACACAGGGGCCCAACGGAAGTATTGCCACTCTGGTGTGTTCGATGTCAAAAAACAGCAGCTATGGTGCTGTATTAAAATCATCAATTAGCCAATAATTATCGACTGATCATACTCAATATTTCCGGAGAATAGAGACTGATCACGTTAATCTGTGTGCGAAATTTTCCAACACACAAATAAGTAAGCAGTAAAGGCAGCACAGTCTTTCTACACAAGCGCATACTTAAACACTGACAGGCGAACACACGCAGAACCTGAAATCGGTGTTTGTACAAGGATGCTAAAATTGCGGTCGTGCAAAGGAGGTAAAACTACCAAGTTTCTATTTTTGTAGAAACGTCAAAACCAAATAGCATAATTTCACGTCTATTAATAAAAATAACGTCACTTGTGAAACAATGAGTGAAAAAATAGAGGAAAATGGTCGTAAATTGCTATTTAATGGGTATTATGTATCTCGAGAACAACAATGAAACTATAATCGCCAATGTACTGGTTACTGGTTTGGTTACTCCAAATTATTTCACAGCTCAATATAGAACGCACATACCTAACCGTCCCCATATGAACGCTTCGGTCATCCTTAGTACCACAACAAACTAAATGTCTATAGATAAAATGAAAATACAAGTTAACGATTAAGAGAACGAAATATATGAAAAAAATATATGTGTATATTTTAAAACAGATTGAATGATTTTTTGTCGAAATTGAAATATTTGGATGTCTAACGCGATGGAAAATTGTTTTAAAGTGAAGTTTTGGAAAGTGGACACAGAATAGAGCTGACTCATTTGACGAATTTTACACAAATACTTATAGATACGTTAATTTGACTTGGTGAACTTATTCAAAAATCAACAAAGCAAATTTAGTGCAAGTTTTAATTCCTCTCAGAAATATTCTTACTGTACTTTGTTTACAGTTGTTGGTTATATTGCATGTCCATGAGTCAACAAAATCCTGTAACACCTACCTTCTGATGTCAAGTATGTGTTCGATGTCTTTCTTTTAAACATTCTGCCTGCCTTCACATAGTGCAGTGGACGATATCACTGATACTGCAAGAGACAGCGGTTTCATGTTGTAATGTACACGAGATAACATATCATGGTTATTCATGAATTCGTCAGTCACAGGCTCCGCCTCTCCCATTAAAGTTTGACTTTCCCTTCATCGGTTCCCTATTAATAAGTGACAATGGTTAGTGCGTCATCTTTTGTTCCTTCAGTAATTTACTGCCTTGAGTCATTGTGTCGATATTAGATGGCATACACTGTAAGAGGCCAAACAAAAAAAAATGTGTGTTTTCGATAACCCGACCAATCCTAGCAAACTTTGCCAACATACACATTTTTTCGCATTTTAATAAATTTCGAAGAAAATCTCTACATTTTATGGGTTTCAGTCAATAAAAATAAATTAAAGTAAACAAGAAATGTCCTCCGTCTTACCTACCCTAATTTTCGAAGGTATTTTACCGATACCACACTTTTTTTTTTATTTGGCCTTCATGCGTGACGGATATTCATTCCGTCTGTAAATATCCATAAAGAAGGTTTTATTTATACACTGCATTTTATGCATCGTTGGTCATTTTTGCTCATTATACAATAAGGAAATGATATTTTCGATACAACAGTGAACAATTTGCCAATTATATTGCCTTGGTGACACTTTACTGAAAAGAGTCACTACAAGTCTTGATGTAAGCGAGCTTTCAGATTTACTTCAATGGGGACCGGAGGATTTTTGGGCCGAGGGGAATCAATTTACGACAGCAGAAATTAGGAGGCTGCTAATTAACTAATCGAGCATTCGAAATTCTTGGAAGTTATGGATGAGCGTCTTTATCATCTTCTACATTTTGAAAAACACCGGAATATTCAAGCTTTAGAGAAAGTTGATCTTCTGACATCATTTTATAAAACAAAGAATATTGTGCTACAGGTTATCATGGTGAAACCGTTGTCATGGATTTACTTCGAGGATGTGCCTATTTGTATTTTTTAGCCCTCATCACTCCGGTTCAAAACACAAACAAACATATCACGATGGCTTTTTTCAGAAACTTTGATATATTCTTTTCATAAAACACCGTCTGTGTCCGTAGGGTATATATGTAAGTCATTAGAAATATAGTAGCATTAAAATTCCACCTACCATAAGTCCGCGATCCGCCAGCCATGAAAATGAGTTCCCACTGCTTCTAGAATTCTGACTGCTGAAAAGGGTGTAATAATCTGCAAAGCTTAGTGTTTACGCATGGCAATTACGTTGATGGTCGTCATCTCTCGCACTTAGTTTCCCCTTATCATGTGCAGGGTGCCATGTCTTTCTTTTTCTTTTTCTTTTTGTAACAATCATAAAACATTTGCTGTTGTTCACAATATATCTCAATATTTTCAATGAATTTTCCCAAGGCTTGATGTTTCCTTTCTCTTTCACTGTTTCAATCCTTTACCTTGACCTGACGACCTTTGTCCAAGAATTCTCCTGCGAACGCTGTTGCATTCAGTACTGGCCTTAAACCTGCAATATCCATTGCCATTTTCCCACGTGCACTCTATCTATTTATGAGATCCTTTAGGAATACTAATTTCTGCTCGAGAAAATGTGTATGTTTCCTGAGCCAATCTCTGGTCCAATTATACCCTGTGCTTCTGCCAAATCAGCACATCTGGTAGGCTGACATCTGGCACAAAGCGGAAATCTCCATTTCATTTTTTCGAAGTAGGGTGGTTTTTTGAGGAGCACTCCATCGGCAAGGTTGTAGTTCTCATGGCTCTTCGCTGGTTTCCGGTGAGATTAATTGAACGTCTAACGTTGTGGCAGCTGAACATACAGCAAAAAACAGGATGGTTGGACAGTCTCATATACATTACGTTTACTTTTTTGTATGTATCACACAAGTTTTGTAGATAACATTGTAGATAAAAAGAACCGACTCATTTGTGTGTCTGGATAGAGCACACAAGGGAATTGCTAAATTACTAAGCTACTGCAGTGAACTGCAATAAAACTGCTCACACTAATTAGTTTCAGCTGTACCTAGCTTGCAAAGTCGACAACATTGTATGTCCCATGTAGACAGTTTGTCTGGAGAAGTTGAAATAAACAAGATTTGTACATGGACCAGTGCACGGTAAAATGTTACATTGTATCTTAATCTTGAACACAGGGTGCCAATCGTAAACTTCTATATACAACCCCAGACAGAGCTAGTTTTGCCTTTGGACGAGCAGAATTTTTTTGTCTGTATCAAGTAACCTTGGTCAACACTAAAGTGGCCACGGGTGAAACAGAAACTGCCCAGTTATAACACACTACACGCCAATCTGCCAGCTGGCTACAGCTGAAACTAGTTAGTGTAAGCAGTTTTATTGCAGTTCACTGCAGTGACTTTACTAATTTAGCAATTCCCTTGTGTATTCTATCCAGACATTCAAATGAGTCGGTTCTTTTTATCTACAATGTTATCTACAAAACTTATGTGCCACGTACAAAAAAGTAAACGTAATGTATATGAGACTGTTCAACCATCCTGTTTCTTGCTGTAGCTTTGCAAGGTCTTGTATTTTATAGTTGGCACCATTAGTCTTCTCTGTTGCAAAAGAATCAATTCTGGAATTTGGCGCAACTCAAAATTGCTCAAAGTTAGCGGGGTATACATTTTTTTACATTTAGCAAGAGAGTGCTGAGAAAATCGAACCCCCCCCCTAGCAGCGCCCTCCAGTGACGATATCGCCAAAAATATCGTGAGGAAAACTGATATTCGTACCTATGCATGTACACACTCGTACGCCCTATTCACTCGTTTGGGGCGCATAATAATACGTTTTTATCACTGTTAGGTGCCAGGTTATATAAATCAATAAAAATCAAAACTGTTCAAGATAGATGCCCCTCAGGGACAGATATATCGGACTCTCAAGTTGTTACTATTATTTTCTGAAAACCGCTTGTGAGGCTCATATCAAAGCTCGTCGAAAAAGAAAATTTTCAACGGCTTAGTTTTTCGAAAATCGACATACACGTAACGATTAGAAAGAGTGATGGTGGACGTGGAGCCAAGTCATTCTGCAGTGTTCAAGGGTCTCATCTGAGCAACAAATATGACCTAAATGGAATCTTTTGGCCATGCTTGCTGTGATAAAGCCTCTGTGAAAGATCTTCTAATTTAAATCGTTTACTGTATTGCTTACAAATCCTTTGAATCCTGCTGAATTAAAACTAAATAAAGGAGGTTTATATTCGTTGATGAGAGTAAGATTCTCAGCCCATTTTTGGCCACTTTGACCTTTGACTTTATGCCATTCATTAACCAATTTCCAATCAAATAGATTTGGTTTTGACATCACTCTCAGTCAGACGATAGGTCTCTTAGTCTAGAATGTCATCAAAGCTTTCTAAATGTTTGAACTGATTGTTTGTTTCCAGGAGTTTGGAATGGAATACAGTAATATTGCACTGTTTCAATTCCTTCTTGCTTGTCTAATTTTTACCTTCCCTTGTTCAAGTCAGTCATTTGTTATCATACAATATATCTTTTGGTCTTTAGATATTAGTTTTTGGCCATCTTACATAGAAGAGGACACTTCATTCATAATATTGCCGTCGTACCACAGAACTTCACTAAAAAGAGTGTATTGTGATGTTTGCAAATTCACTCTTGGGAGTCTGTATGATTTCCAGATATTCACATATTCCCCGCACAAGTTGGATTTGGTTGTTGTTGACCTTGAAAGGAAGATGAAGCAGAGTGATATTCACTGCCGAACATCTTTTAAAAGATTAATTTTATTTCCACAAAGATGACAAATAAACTCAAATCTACATATCTGTGAATGTGTCAAGCGAACGAACAAAATTTCAAAGCAATTTGTATGAAACAAAATAGTCATTTAAAAAAAAAGAAGAGAAGAAAAATATCAATAAAGCATATCATCATATGAATGCGTTCATGACGCATTATTCTTCTTCAAGTCTTACAAAGCTTGAAAACTTGACCATAAAACCATCAGCTTCGCTCATAACCTTTTTGAGTGGAGTACAACGTATTCATCCACGAAGAAAAATAGCAGTTGAGTTGCTTAACATGGGATCGGAGGCTAGTTTTAATCCAATCAAGAGTAGCTGAATTCCTTATATTTCAAATTGTGTATTTAACAAAGGAAATGATACAGTACATACTGTGTGGTGCTGCATTGTTATAAGTTTCAAATCCTACAATTGCTCATCTTCTGATGTTGGTAGTTTTGTCAATATTGTGTTTCCTGGCAAGGAAAGAAATGCATTGCTGTTAGATTTCTTTTACATATGTACATTCAAATAAGATGCTGAACTTTTTTGAACCCACAAAATCCCTCCCTTACGCCTTCTATGCCAGAAATCTCGTATCGTTCGTTTTCAGCCGAGTCACCTCGGATATTGAGCGTCCTCAAGAGTTCTCACGCGTCAGGGGAAATATTTAACCCATTTAAGGATTTGCATATTGTCATTGTTTCTTACAGGTATCGCAATACACTGACAAATTCCTCATGGTTATTACTAGAAAGATGTGCTTTCAATTTTAAAATCCCTTCTATCTTAGCGGGCTTTGTCAGGAATAAATTAACTGTGAACTTTACATCAGTATGAGAATTCAATGGCGTTATTCTCATTGTTCTCTTATTACTAGTCACAGGTAATGCCTGACAAGACCAGTGTTTGCCAAATGTCCGATTGGCCGAGATACCTGCCTCTAAAGAGATTAGAATGGAGTTAGTTCTAGATTATATCGCCAAGCTCTGACGTAAAGCTGCTTTTTACAATCAGGCTCGCATATTGATATAGCCTCTACGGACAGACTGAACAACTCACACGCCCAACTCAACCCTGCCACGAACAACCTTTGATACGGTCCACGGTTTTAGTTGTACAGGTTCACCTATACACAGTATCATAAGGGCGAGAGGCTTGGCCATAGCCTAGCATGATGATAGTCCAAAAAAATTACGGAAGACGTACACCAACCGCAGCCAAAACCCCCTATATATACATCCCCACCCCACCCCTTATTTCACCGTGGGGAATGTCAGACTATCACAGAAAGTGGCGTAATCTTATCAACCTGAATGCTCGGACAACGGACCAGAGTTTAAGAAAACAAATCCCCTCGGACTTCTCGTCTATTACATACCTTTCTGAATTACGTAAGAGAGACTCTAAAAATCGATGAGGAAATCACCATCTTAATCTCACTTGTCTAACACTTAAACATTTACGGGTAATACATATTCATAAAAAACAAACCACATCAGTGTATAGATCGTATTGGA